>CAXIVM010001915.1:0-16429 GCA_964035705.1 Porites rus | reverse complement strand
TGTCAGACATCCGGAGCTTGGGCCGCCCCTCTTCGAGGAACGTTTTATCCCCTGGCTTCAGAACATCCAGGAGGACATTTGCCCGCAACCAATCGCTGCGCTCAAAAGCGCTTTGGGAATCCACATCCAAGTCCAAGGTTATAGCCACGGGCGTGGCCCACAGAAAAACGGTGTACGAAAAGACTCCGGTTTGAGATTCACCCAGCTTGTGGAAGTCTGTGTTAGCCTGTAGCAAGGCGCGGTGCTCTAGGATGAATGCCCAGTCGTTGATGTTGTCTAAGATCCTCAGTGTGGCACTACGGGAAAGAGGATTGTTGGAAGGGGAAATGAGAGCAACCTGTCTCGAAAGCGCGCAAAGGCAGCTCATCGCTGTTTGAAGTAAGAACCCTATCTGGGGAATATGATATGCCCAGATAGCTAGTATCCCACGACCTGTTGACGCGCGACTGGCTGGAACTAGAATGCGCGCAGCCTGCGCAGCCAGCTTACGGCACCTCCACAGCGCGCGCAACTAGTACAGTCCGACCAAGGCACAACGCATCGTGCACGCCATATTCAAAAGTGGACAAGTTCAATGTAGTGATGCCCTGGACTGTGACGACGAACGGGTTGCGGTACAAGCTCTTGATGAACGACGTCTTTGCGCTTTGAGACGGCCCCTGGAGAGCATACAGCTGGTAGCGCCTGGAAACTATAGAGACAGCATAGTTCCCAAACTCACTTTGTGGCAGGTTCTTGTTACGTACCCACAAACTTACACCCAAGGCACTCACAGGCAAACTCAAATTGCCGGCGGAAGGCAGGCAGGTTGGAGAACATGGGGTCTGAGGTTGCACGGAACGGCGCCCGGTTAGCGATAAGCTTCTGGACCACGTCTTTCTGGTAGACTCGCCTCACAGCCGCCGACCACACAATTGACATACAACACGTGGCCAAGCAACACAAGACAAAGTAAGCAACTGAACCGGAGCCCATCCCAGTCACACAGCAAGTTCTTTCTCTCGCTTTTCCACTGCCTCTGCATTTTGCAAATTGGTCTTGTAGGCCCGCCGACATTGGAGCAAATAGCTCGCGTACTGCTGGTGAGAGAATTTCCTGCGCTTGGGGGGTTCCCACAGAAGCCACAGACATGGCCGCCAAGCACCTTATTCTTGCAGCTGAGGCGCTGCACACACCACCAGCCAGTGACCCACGCTGGATTCACAGCGTAATCAATGAAAGGGTGCCAATCTGTAAAGGACCAGAGAGAACCACGTTTTCGACCTAAACACTATGGGAAGAAAGGTTGAAGCGACAAGCACAAGCTGTGAGTTCACAACGGCGGCCACTGAGGCCCTAGCACACTACGTAAAAATGCGCTCTTGCACGGGCTGCCTCAACGTCTTTTCCCCGAGCTTGGTTCGTCTCTATGTGCGGGACAACGCCACGAAACTTGAAGCAATCCCTGGTCCTTAGACACCGCTCTAGCACTGTTTTGGGTTGGTCTTTTCAATATCACCCACGAAACACGGGGGTTCCAGAAACCTCTTTTCAAAAAGCGCTTGACAATAACTAGCAGCTGCCGGTTGATTCTGCGCGCAAATGTGAACTGGGCGTGCAAATGTACACGGGGGAACTGGCTTTCCAAAGATTCCTCCATAGTCAAGCTGGTGTGTTTTATTGGCTGCTCAAAGCGCTGTGGGAATTCCGAGGTGCCCCATTCCTTGGACGACAGCTTGCGCACACCCTCAAAGACAAAACAAAGCTCAAAAGGGGTGTATAATGTACTTCCGAGTCACCAAAAACTCTTGCAGCAGCACCTTTCCGCCCGCCTGGAACCAATCCGCCACAGCAGTCCCGCGGGGGACAAAGTCGCTGTTAAAGGTCAACATAACGTCGCAACAGCTTACCCGTCGCGCGGCAGGAAGAGGATCACCTCCATCGTGACCCACAAGCGGCAAAGGTGGAATCTGCGGCACAAACAGTGACACACCCGCGCTTTCGTTCCACTTCTTGATCGCCTCCTCAGCCTCCGTCCGCTCTAGTTGTGAGTCCAAGTGAGGAAGTAGCTGGGCCAGGAAAGCTTCCAGCGTCTCCTTGCCACAATCTCTGTCTACTCGGAGCGGCGAAGCCAGGTTGCGGCCAAGCCGCGTCAAAGTACGGATGGCATCCCTTCTTGCATGTCTGGCCCCGTCTGCCATGCCCTTCAAGTGGTCCGGGCAGAACCACACTACGGTCCAAAGAACATAAACCCACGTGTCACATAACCCTGCTTGCCGTCGAAAAAGCTGCGGCTTGGCACAAACAAACACCAACCGCGCCTAGCACCCGTCAACAATACTGAGCTGACGACCGCTTCCAAGGCCAACCACTCCACGCATCGAACCTCAGGCTGTAGCTAATGACAATGGCTTAAACCCCAGTGCATTCGCCTCAAGTCCACAGACATTCTAGCTCTCTGTCATGCTGCATCGGTCTAGAATCGGAAGTTTTTAGAGCAAATTTTTCAAGAAAACGCCAAGTGCAGCGCTGTTTCTGCTCTCGTTGTGTCCGAAGTTTTCAGATTGTCAAGACTACGGGCTGACGGAAGCAGCTGCAGGGTGTGCCCTGCACTGCGCTGTAAGATCTGCCTCGGCTCATCCTGACACATTGCGTCACCCTCACTCAGAAGGCCTCTCCGCCTCAAAAACAAAAAGTGTCCAAAGACAATCGCACTTTGACAGGACAAGGGCTGGACTGGTTGACCGGACATCCCGCGTGGGGCTGCAGCCTCCTGACGTCACCGACTGCAGGGAAAGAAACAAAAAGACCGTGCGTTAAAAGCTGGCAGACTTTCACCTCAAAAGTTCTCTCCTCTGTCGTCGCCTCTTGGTCCTGGCTTGCAAAGAAGTGACCACACTCATTGGTAAGATGGAACCCACCTGTTTGGCCCGAATCAACAGCTCCAGGTCTGCCTTCGACAACATCTTGGCGGCCTGCAGCTAGGACCGGCGGCAAAAACACAAACACAACGGTCAGCGCGGCCTTGACCAACCTTTGCTTGCGCTTGGCTTGCTTGCGGGCTTCCTTCTGGTTGTTGCGGATGGCTTTGCGCAAGTTCTTTCTGTCCTCCTTCAATTTCTGCAAGTCGGCCTGTAGCATCTCCTGGCAATTTGACGTCCCCCAAAGCCGGGTACACTTCCACCCCACTTTTTCTGAGCCACCCTGGATGGCCTCCCCTGTGCACAATTGCAGCTTTTCGGCGGTCCGAGGTGAAACTAATTCAAAGTACGAATGTACCACACGTCAGGGTTTCCACTGATATATTTCGCACGATTCCCACACCAGTTGCGCGGAAAGAGTAGAGTTGCCACCTCCTCGCTGGGCCACACTGGCGGGACCTGGGGGGCGGTACTCCAGTGTAGCTGCTTCAACAAATGACTTGACATGTTCCGCTGTTGCTGCAGAATTCCATCACTCTCAAAGGCCCGAGCACAACTTCTATGAACAAGGTCATGGACTGCAGCTGCCACAGCTTGGAACCACATCAACAGAGTTGGATGCCCACCAGCTTCACTCTTCTTCACCCTCCAATTCTCTTGGGCGTTATTTTTGAAGGCTGCAAAGCAGTGGGTGTCACAAGGCTGCAGGAGTGGCGTCATGCCAGGGGGGACAAACAACAAGCGCAGCCCCGCGCTTCGGGCCAATTCAAAAATCGAATCATGCACATGGCACGGAGCGAAATCGAGCAATAAGCCCACGCTGCGCGTCTTCAACAAGTCGCCCAAACGGGCACACAGCAACCGGAGGAACTTCCGCATCAACCTGTGTGAGTTCCAAGCGGATTTTTCCCGCCAAACAGTAATGCCCGGTTCAACTTCTGCAGCCTGCTTCACAAACTCTAAGGGGAAGGACCGAGAATTGCCCAGCAACACTTGCGGGAGCAACGGTTGCGCTGTGCTGTCGTGCGTGATGCAACAAAGGTACGTCACCCGCGCCCTTCGGCTGCTGAGCTTCGCCTTGTCTGTCGCCACACTCACTGCTGCCTCCGCAACTGTTCCAGCTAAGCCGCTCCAATGAAAAGCAAGGCTTGACTCATCCATGTTGATGAGCAAGGGCTCGCGCTCTGTGTTCGCTTGCCAATAGTTGCACCACTGGTAGAACGCCAGAGCCTGCAGTAGCCAAAAAATCATCAAATCTGTACCCGCTTTTGAGGTCCGTTTTCCGTCCCCCGTTTTGGGGTCCCTTTTTGGCCCGCCCATGCACCCCACAAATAAAAATGTCCTTACGCGCTCTCACTGATCATAAAATGCGGACACCTTTTTGGCGTCCGTTTTCCTGACCCCAAAATGAGACCCGCGAAGTGAGGCAAGAACGCAGCAAGGGCTTAGCGACCCCAACACTTCATGCTGTTTGAAGTCTTCAATCATCGCGCACGGTCTCCGGCCCGACCGACTCTTGCCTTGTCCTGCTTCTCAGCTAGTGGGATGGGAGCCTCCGACCGCAATTTTCCAAGTTTGCACCGATGCTTCATTCTGAAAGCAGCCAAGGCCTTGCGCTGGCTGCGAGCAGTTTTGAAAGGGCGGAGCAATCGGGCAGTGAGGGATGGAGGCAGATCCTTGGGCACACAAGACTGAGCATGATCAAGCAACATCTTTCGTGATGGAGCGACTCCACACTCGTAGTTCTGGAACTGGACCCAAGAGAGAAGCTGCAGCTCCACGATGAACCGCAAGGCCACCATGAGAGGACGCAGGCCAAGACTGCACCGGGGATTGAGCATCATCTCCACCTTCTCGTCAACACTGGCACTGATGTACAACCACTCGACATGAGCGGCAGCCTCGCCCAAGGACAAGGAGGTTCCTGTATGAGAAACCCAGAAACGGGCAGCCACATCGGACTGATGTCCTGAATAGATGTACACCAGCAGGGTTTGAAGTCGGAGGACGCGGGCACGTCGCTGTGTCCGCTCTTGCATCCTTCGCAAGCGCCTTGACACGTTCGCTATCCTGTGCTGTATCTCTGCCAACTGCGCTGAAGACATGCGACAACTGCGCCCCCTCAGAGACAGAGGTCCACGTCAGTATCATCTTGATCAAATACTTTGAGCCATCTACTACAACCGGCGAGGCTCCTAGACTTGCAAACCTGTCCAAAAACAAACTGGACAAACAGCCAAGGGCAGTTGACCTTTGCACGTACAAGCCTTAACTTGTCCGCGACCTATTCCCAACATCTCCCGGACTAGCGAGGCCACAAACTGCGGCTTCAGGAATAGAACCATTTTCTTGACACCAAAGTGGGGTCCGCGGTTTGTCATCAAAACCCAAAGGCAGAGGCAACATGTAACTCAACTAAAGAAAGCTTTTGTGTCCTCAGTCGGCTTTGCTTTTGCTTTGGCCACGGCTTTCGCTTTCGCCGCCATGACGACAGTCTGCTCACTTGCTACTACAACTCTTTCACACTCTGCGTTTTATGAGCCACAAGCTCGTCAGAGAAGACAGCCAAAAAGACGCATGGGCATCATTCCACTGACAGTGTTGCGCGCACCAAACATACTGGGAGCGTTGTGTTCTTTTTTGTTTTTCCCGAATGCATCGCAAAGGGTTCTCGTTTGACTCTGGGGGTCTGGGGTATAGAGCCTTGTTCGCGACCCGTGGTCTCAGCGTTCCCAACCGTCCGCAACCGTCCGCAAGCGTCCGCAAGCATCCGCAACCGCACGCAACCGTGGAGCGACACTGTCTCTACCAAAGGGCTGCGTCCATCCACAACCCTGCCCACACAAAAGATGAGGTGGCAGCTCAGCTATAGGCTGCTCCTGACGCGACCCAGGCAAAAATGGGCTGGCGCAACACTAGCCACCCAAAAAGGCATTGAATTCAAATTCTTTTTCGGTTTGCTTCGACCTCCGATATAGACGCCCTCGCAGGGTTGCCGGCGACTGGAAGATATGGAAGCCCAACCAAAACATTGCTAAAAATGAGCTGGCCCAACCCAAGCCCATTGCCAAAAATGAGCTAGCCCAACGCTAGCCGGACCCAAGTCCAGCCAAAACACTGCTAAAAACGGGCCCAAGGCCAGTCCAACCCGACTCTAGCCAAAACATTGGTAAAAATGGGCCAGCCCAACAATAGCCCAACCCAAGCCCAGCCAAAACACTGGTAAACATGGGCTAGCCCAACACTGGCCCAATGGAAACGCTGCTAAAAATGGGCTAGCCCAACCCAAGCCCAGCCAAAACACTAGTAAAAATGGGCTAGCCCAACACTAGCCCAACCCAAGCCCACGCCAAGCCCAACAAAAACATTGTAAAAAATGGGTCAGCCCAATCATCGACACTTTGGGGTTTATAATACTATACAGGCAGGTCGTGCGCCTCCACATGGCCGCACGTCGCGCCTCTAGAAGGGCTCCAAGTCCCGTTCCCTTTGGAGGATTCTACCACGCGCTTTGTCCAAAGCGTTGCTGCCCCGAGAAGAACATGACGTAGTCCAAGTACACTTGAGCCAAAATGGTCTCAGGTTCTAATCACCCTGAGAATGGCCACTGTCCACCCTAAGCCTGCCAGACCTGAGACAGTAATAAGTACGGATTCCCAATTCCCGATTATGGTTTCTGAGTGAAGGGCTCGGGGCTACGGATTCCAAGTTGCCCAGTTGCGGGTTCCGAGCTACGGATTCCAAGCCACTTACTTCTAAATGACTGGTTCCGACGTACGGATGATTCCGAGTTGTAGATTTCATGCAGCGGCGTCGGACTGATGGATGTACAATGACGGTTTCAAATCGGCTACGTCCACGTCACAGGACGACAACACACTTCGCAAAAACTGTGCATGTCTGTAACACACTGTTTGCAAGGTCAGCCAAGAGAAAGGAATCTGCAGAGTTTGCGTAGAGTGCTGGATCCACATGACCATCTGCAAAGCTTGAGCAAAGTGAAGAAACGGTGAATTAGACTCAGTAGGATCCACGCCCAAATGATCACCGCCAGCCAGGCCTGAGTAAAGGTAGAGTATAGACACGAAAAGCATGCAAGGCTACCAAGGGTGGGTTCCCGGCCCAGACGATCACCTGAAAGACCTTGGCCATCAAGACGCTTAACGCTCTATTTAATCCTATGGAACAATTGGAAGAGCTATTCCGGTAGAACCTCAATACGAGCCGCTTCTCTCAAACCATCTTGTAGCACAAGGCCTTGCAAATGCAACGTCGTCAACGCGCTGCGACTTTTCCAGCCTGTCACTTCTTACAAAACTATGTCCAGTTGCAACTCGGGCATGTCAGACATCCGGAGCTTGGGCCGCCCCTCTTCGAGGAACGTTTTATCCCCTGGCTTCAGAACATCCAGGAGGACATTTGCCCGCAACCAATCGCTGCACTCAAAAGCGCTTTGGGAATCCACATCCAAGTCCAAGGTTATAGCCACGGGCGTGGCCCACAGAAAAACGGTGTACGAAAAGACTCCGGTTTGAGATTCACCCAGCTTGTGGAAGTCTGCGTTAGCCTGTAGCAAGGCGCGGTGCTCTAGGATGAATGCCCAGTCGTTGATGTTGTCTAAGATCCTCAGTGTGGCACTACGGGAAAAAGGATTGTTGGAAGGGGAAATGAGAGCAACCTGTCTCGAAAGCGCGCAAAGGCAGCTCATCGCTGTTTGAAGTAAGAACCCTATCTGGGGAATATGATATGCCCAGATAGCTAGTATCCCACGACCTGTTGACGCGCGACTGGCTGGAACTAGAATGCGCGCAGCCTGCGCAGCCAGCTTACGGCACCTCCACAGCGCGCGCAACTAGTACAGTCCGACCAAGGCGCAACGCATCGCGCACGCCATATTCAAAAGTGGACAAGTTCAATGTAGTGATGCCCTGGACTGTGACGACGAACGGGTTGCGGTACAAGCTCTTGATGAACGACGTCTTTGCGCTTTGAGACGGCCCCTGGAGAGCATACAGCTGGTAGCGCCTGGAAACTATAGAGACAGCATAGTTCCCAAACTCACTTTGTGGCAGGTTCTTGTTACGTACCCACAAACTTACACCCAAGGCACTCACAGGCAAACTCAAATTGCCGGCGGAAGGCAGGCAGGTTGGAGAACATGGGGTCTGAGGTTGCACGGAACGGCGCCCGGTTAGCGATAAGCTTCTGGACCACGTCTTTCTGGTAGACTCGCCTCACAGCCGCCGACCACACAATTGACATACAACACGTGGCCAAGCAACACAAGACAAAGTAAGCAACTGAACCGGAGCCCATCCCAGTCACACAGCAAGTTCTTTCTCTCGCTTTTCCACTGCCTCTGCATTTTGCAAATTGGTCTTGTAGGCCCGCCGACATTGGAGCAAATAGCTCGCGTACTGCTGGTGAGAGAATTTCCTGCGCTTGGGGGGTTCCCACAGAAGCCACAGACATGGCCGCCAAGCACCTTATTCTTGCAGCTGAGGCGCTGCACACACCACCAGCCAGTGACCCACGCTGGATTCACAGCGTAATCAATGAAAGGGTGCCAATCTGTAAAGGACCAGAGAGAACCACGTTTTCGACCTAAACACTATGGGAAGAAAGGTTGAAGCGACAAGCACAAGCTGTGAGTTCACAACGGCGGCCACTGAGGCCCTAGCACACTACGTAAAAATGCGCTCTTGCACGGGCTGCCTCAACGTCTTTTCCCCGAGCTTGGTTCGTCTCTATGTGCGGGACAACGCCACGAAACTTGAAGCAATCCCTGGTCCTTAGACACCGCTCTAGCACTGTTTTGGGTTGGTCTTTTCAATATCACCCACGAAACACGGGGGTTCCAGAAACCTCTTTTCAAAAAGCGCTTGACAATAACTAGCAGCTGCCGGTTGATTCTGCGCGCAAATGTGAACTGGGCGTGCAAATGTACACGGGGGAACTGGCTTTCCAAAGATTCCTCCATAGTCAAGCTGGTGTGTTTTATTGGCTGCTCAAAGCGCTGTGGGAATTCCGAGGTGCCCCATTCCTTGGACGACAGCTTGCGCACACCCTCAAAGACAAAACAAAGCTCAAAAGGGGTGTATAATGTACTTCCGAGTCACCAAAAACTCTTGCAGCAGCACCTTTCCGCCCGCCTGGAACCAATCCGCCACAGCAGTCCCGCGGGGGACAAAGTCGCTGTTAAAGGTCAACATAACGTCGCAACAGCTTACCCGTCGCGCGGCAGGAAGAGGATCACCTCCATCGTGACCCACAAGCGGCAAAGGTGGAATCTGCGGCACAAACAGTGACACACCTGCGCTTTCGTTCCACTTCTTGATCGCCTCCTCAGCCTCCGTCCGCTCTAGTTGTGAGTCCAAGTGAGGAAGTAGCTGGGCCAGGAAAGCTTCCTGCGTCTCCTTGCCACAATCTCTGTCTACTCGGAGCGGCGAAGCCAGGTTGCGGCCAAGCCGCGTCAAAGTACGGATGGCATCCCTTCTTGCATGTCTGGCCCCGTCTGCCATGCCCTTCAAGTGGTCCGGGCAGAACCACACTACGGTCCAAAGAACATAAACCCACGTGTCACATAACCCTGCTTGCCGTCGAAAAAGCTGCGGCTTGGCACAAACAAACACCAACCGCGCCTAGCACCCGTCAACAATACTGAGCTGACGACCGCTTCCAAGGCCAACCACTCCACGCATCGAACCTCAGGCTGTAGCTAATGACAATGGCTTAAACCCCAGTGCATTCGCCTCAAGTCCACAGACATTCTAGCTCTCTGTCATGCTGCATCGGTCTAGAATCGGAAGTTTTTAGAGCAAATTTTTCAAGAAAACGCCAAGTGCAGCGCTGTTTCTGCTCTCGTTGTGTCCGAAGTTTTCAGATTGTCAAGACTACGGGCTGACGGAAGCAGCTGCAGGGTGTGCCCTGCACTGCGCTGTAAGATCTGCCTCGGCTCATCCTGACACATTGCGTCACCCTCACTCAGAAGGCCTCTCCGCCTCAAAAACAAAAAGTGTCCAAAGACAATCGCACTTTGACAGGACAAGGGCTGGACTGGTTGACCGGACATCCCGCGTGGGGCTGCAGCCTCCTGACGTCACCGACTGCAGGGAAAGAAACAAAAAGACCGTGCGTTAAAAGCTGGCAGACTTTCACCTCAAAAGTTCTCTCCTCTGTCGTCGCCTCTTGGTCCTGGCTTGCAAAGAAGTGACCACACTCATTGGTAAGATGGAACCCACCTGTTTGGCCCGAATCAACAGCTCCAGGTCTGCCTTCGACAACATCTTGGCGGCCTGCAGCTAGGACCGGCGGCAAAAACACAAACACAACGGTCAGCACGGCCTTGACCAACCTTTGCTTGCGCTTGGCTTGCTTGCGGGCTTCCTTCTGGTTGTTGCGGATGGCTTTGCGCAAGTTCTTTCTGTCCTCCTTCAATTTCTGCAAGTCGGCCTGTAGCATCTCCTGGCAATTTGACGTCCCCCAAAGCCGGGTACACTTCCACCCCACTTTTTCTGAGCCACCCTGGATGGCCTCCCCTGTGCACAATTGCAGCTTTTCGGCGGTCCGAGGTGAAACTAATTCAAAGTACGAATGTACCACACGTCAGGGTTTCCACTGATATATTTCGCACGATTCCCACACCAGTTGCGCGGAAAGAGTAGAGTTGCCACCTCCTCGCTGGGCCACACTGGCGGGACCTGGGGGGCGGTACTCCAGTGTAGCTGCTTCAACAAATGACTTGACATGTTCCGCTGTTGCTGCAGAATTCCATCACTCTCAAAGGCCCGAGCACAACTTCTATGAACAAGGTCATGGACTGCAGCTGCCACAGCTTGGAACCACATCAACAGAGTTGGATGCCCACCAGCTTCACTCTTCTTCACCCTCCAATTCTCTTGGGCGTTATTTTTGAAGGCTGCAAAGCAGTGGGTGTCACAAGGCTGCAGGAGTGGCGTCATGCCAGGGGGGACAAACAACAAGCGCAGCCCCGCGCTTCGGGCCAATTCAAAAATCGAATCATGCACATGGCACGGAGCGAAATCGAGCAATAAGCCCACGCTGCGCGTCTTCAACAAGTCGCCCAAACGGGCACACAGCAACCGGAGGAACTTCCGCATCAACCTGTGTGAGTTCCAAGCGGATTTTTCCCGCCAAACAGTAATGCCCGGTTCAACTTCTGCAGCCTGCTTCACAAACTCTAAGGGGAAGGACCGAGAATTGCCCAGCAACACTTGCGGGAGCAACGGTTGCACTGCGCTGTCGTGCGTGATGCAACAAAGGTACGTCACCCGCGCCCTTCGGCTGCTGAGCTTCGCCTTGTCTGTCGCCACACTCACTGCTGCCTCCGCAACTGTTCCAGCTAAGCCGCTCCAATGAAAAGCAAGGCTTGACTCATCCATGTTGATGAGCAAGGGCTCGCGCTCTGTGTTCGCTTGCCAATAGTTGCACCACTGGTAGAACGCCAGAGCCTGCAGTAGCCAAAAAATCATCAAATCTGTACCCGCTTTTGAGGTCCGTTTTCCGTCCCCCGTTTTGGGGTCCCTTTTTGGCCCGCCCATGCACCCCACAAATAAAAATGTCCTTACGCGCTCTCACTGATCATAAAATGCGGACACCTTTTTGGCGTCCGTTTTCCTGACCCCAAAATGAAACCCGCGAAGTGAGGCAAGAACGCAGCAAGGGCTTAGCGACCCCAACACTTCATGCTGTTTGAAGTCTCCAATCATCGCGCACGGTCTCCGGCCCGACCGACTCTTGCCTTGTCCTGCTTCTCAGCTAGTGGGATGGGAGCCTCCGACCGCAATTTTCCAAGTTTGCACCGATGCTTCATTCTGAAAGCAGCCAAGGCCTTGCGCTGGCTGCGAGCAGTTTTGAAAGGGCGGAGCAATCGGGCAGTGAGGGATGGAGGCAGATCCTTGGGCACACAAGACTGAGCATGATCAAGCAACATCTGTCGTGATGGAGCGACTCCACACTCGTAGTTCTGGAACTGGACCCAAGAGAGAAGCTGCAGCTCCACGATGAACCGCAAGGCCACCATGAGAGGACGCAGGCCAAGACTGCACCGGGGATTGAGCATCATCTCCACCTTCTCGTCAACACTGGCACTGATGTACAACCACTCGACATGAGCGGCAGCCTCGCCCAAGGACAAGGAGGTTCCTGTATGAGAAACCCAGAAACGGGCAGCCACATCGGACTGATGTCCTGAATAGATGTACACCAGCAGGGTTTGAAGTCGGAGGACGCGGGCACGTCGCTGTGTCCGCTCTTGCATCCTTCGCAAGCGCCTTGACACGTTCGCTATCCTGTGCTGTATCTCTGCCAACTGCGCTGAAGACATGCGACAACTGCGCCCCCTCAGAGACAGAGGTCCACGTCAGTATCATCTTGATCAAATACTTTGAGCCATCTACTACAACCGGCGAGGCTCCTAGACTTGCAAACCTGTCCAAAAACAAACTGGACAAACAGCCAAGGGCAGTTGACCTTTGCACGTACAAGCCTTAACTTGTCCGCGACCTATTCCCAACATCTCCCGGACTAGCGAGGCCACAAACTGCGGCTTCAGGAATAGAACCATTTTCTTGACACCAAAGTGGGGTCCGCGGTTTGTCATCAAAACCCAAAGGCAGAGGCAACATGTAACTCAACTAAAGAAAGCTTTTGTGTCCTCAGTCGGCTTTGCTTTTGCTTTGGCCACGGCTTTCGCTTTCGCCGCCATGACGACAGTCTGCTCACTTGCTACTACAACTCTTTCACACTCTGCGTTTTATGAGCCACAAGCTCGTCAGAGAAGACAGCCAAAAAGACGCATGGGCATCATTCCACTGACAGTGTTGCGCGCACCAAACATACTGGGAGCGTTGTGTTCTTTTTTGTTTTTCCCGAATGCGTCGCAAAGGGTTCTCGTTTGACTCTGGGGGTCTGGGGTATAGAGCCTTGTTCGCGACCCGTGGTCTCAGCGTTCCCAACCGTCCGCAACCGTCCGCAAGCGTCCGCAAGCATCCGCAACCGCACGCAACCGTGGAGCGACACTGTCTCTACCAAAGGGCTGCGTCCATCCACAACCCTGCCCACACAAAAGATGAGGTGGCAGCTCAGCTATAGGCTGCTCCTGACGCGACCCTGGCAAAAATGGGCTGGCGCAACACTAGCCACCCAAAAAGGCATTGAATTCAAATTCTTTTTCGGTTTGCTTCGACCTCCGATATAGACGCCCTCGCAGGGTTGCCGGCGACTGGAAGATATGGAAGCCCAACCAAAACATTGCTAAAAATGAGCTGGCCCAACCCAAGCCCATTGCCAAAAATGAGCTAGCCCAACGCTAGCCGGACCCAAGTCCAGCCAAAACACTGCTAAAAACGGGCCCAAGGCCAGTCCAACCCGACTCTAGCCAAAACATTGGTAAAAATGGGCCAGCCCAACAATAGCCCAACCCAAGCCCAGCCAAAACACTGGTAAACATGGGCTAGCCCAACACTGGCCCAATGGAAACGCTGCTAAAAATGGGCTAGCCCAACCCAAGCCCAGCCAAAACACTAGTAAAAATGGGCTAGCCCAACACTAGCCCAACCCAAGCCCACGCCAAGCCCAACAAAAACATTGTAAAAAATGGGCCAGCCCAATCGTCGACACTTTGGGGTTTATAATACTATACAGGCAGGTCGCGCGCCTCCACATGGCCGCACGTCGCGCCTCTAGAAGGGCTCCAAGTCCCGTTCCCTTTGGAGGATTCTACCACGCGCTTTGTCCAAAGCGTTGCTGCCCCGAGAAGAACATGACGTAGTCCAAGTACACTTGAGCCAAAATGGTCTCAGGTTCTAATCACCCTGAGAATGGCCACTGTCCACCCTAAGCCTGCCAGACCTGAGACAGTAATAAGTACGGATTCCCAATTCCCGATTATGGTTTCTGAGTGAAGGGCTCGGGGCTACGGATTCCAAGTTGCCCAGTTGCGGGTTCCGAGCTACGGATTCCAAGCCACTTACTTCTAAATGACTGGTTCCGACGTACGGATGATTCCGAGTTGTAGATTTCATGCAGCGGCGTCGGACTGATGGATGTACAATGATGGTTTCAAATCGGCTACGTCCACGTCACAGGACGACAACACACTTCGCAAAAACTGTGCATGTCTGTAACACACTGTTTGCAAGGTCAGCCAAGAGAGAGGAATCTGCAGAGTTTGCGTAGAGTGCTGGATCCACATGACCATCTGCAAAGCTTGAGCAAAGTGAAGAAACGGTGAATTAGACTCAGTAGGATCCACGCCCAAATGATCACCGCCAGCCAGGCCTGAGTAAAGGTAGAGTATAGACACGAAAAGCATGCAAGGCTACCAAGGGTGGGTTCCCGGCCCAGACGATCACCTGAAAGACCTTGGCCATCAAGACGCTTAACGCTCTATTTAATCCTATGGAACAATTGGAAGAGCTATTCCGGTAGAACCTCAATACGAGCCGCTTCTCTCAAACCATCTTGTAGCACAAGGCCTTGCAAATGCAACGTCGTCAACGCGCTGCGACTTTTCCAGCCTGTCACTTCTTACAAAACTATGTCCAGTTGCAACTCGGGCATGTCAGACATCCGGAGCTTGGGCCGCCCCTCTTCGAGGAACGTTTTATCCCCTGGCTTCAGAACATCCAGGAGGACATTTGCCCGCAACCAATCGCTGCACTCAAAAGCGCTTTGGGAATCCACATCCAAGTCCAAGGTTATAGCCACGGGCGTGGCCCACAGAAAAACGGTGTACGAAAAGACTCCGGTTTGAGATTCACCCAGCTTGTGGAAGTCTGTGTTAGCCTGTAGCAAGGCGCGGTGCTCTAGGATGAATGCCCAGTCGTTGATGTTGTCTAAGATCCTCAGTGTGGCACTACGGGAAAAAGGATTGTTGGAAGGGGAAATGAGAGCAACCTGTCTCGAAAGCGCGCAAAGGCAGCTCATCGCTGTTTGAAGTAAGAACCCTATCTGGGGAATATGATATGCCCAGATAGCTAGTATCCCACGACCTGTTGACGCGCGACTGGCTGGAACTAGAATGCGCGCAGCCTGCGCAGCCAGCTTACGGCACCTCCACAGCGCGCGCAACTAGTACAGTCCGACCAAGGCACAACGCATCGTGCACGCCATATTCAAAAGTGGACAAGTTCAATGTAGTGATGCCCTGGACTGTGACGACGAACGGGTTGCGGTACAAGCTCTTGATGAACGACGTCTTTGCGCTTTGAGACGGCCCCTGGAGAGCATACAGCTGGTAGCGCCTGGAAACTATAGAGACAGCATAGTTCCCAAACTCACTTTGTGGCAGGTTCTTGTTACGTACCCACAAACTTACACCCAAGGCACTCACAGGCAAACTCAAATTGCCGGCGGAAGGCAGGCAGGTTGGAGAACATGGGGTCTGAGGTTGCACGGAACGGCGCCCGGTTAGCGATAAGCTTCTGGACCACGTCTTTCTGGTAGACTCGCCTCACAGCCGCCGACCACACAATTGACATACAACACGTGGCCAAGCAACACAAGACAAAGTAAGCAACTGAACCGGAGCCCATCCCAGTCACACAGCAAGTTCTTTCTCTCGCTTTTCCACTGCCTCTGCATTTTGCAAATTGGTCTTGTAGGCCCGCCGACATTGGAGCAAATAGCTCGCGTACTGCTGGTGAGAGAATTTCCTGCGCTTGGGGGGTTCCCACAGAAGCCACAGACATGGCCGCCAAGCACCTTATTCTTGCAGCTGAGGCGCTGCACACACCACCAGCCAGTGACCCACGCTGGATTCACAGCGTAATCAATGAAAGGGTGCCAATCTGTAAAGGACCAGAGAGAACCACGTTTTCGACCTAAACACTATGGGAAGAAAGGTTGAAGCGACAAGCACAAGCTGTGAGTTCACAACGGCGGCCACTGAGGCCCTAGCACACTACGTAAAAATGCGCTCTTGCACGGGCTGCCTCAACGTCTTTTCCCCGAGCTTGGTTCGTCTCTGTGTGCGGGACAACGCCACGAAACTTGAAGCAATCCCTGGTCCTTAGACACCGCTCTAGCACTGTTTTGGGTTGGTCTTTTCAATATCACCCACGAAACACGGGGGTTCCAGAAACCTCTTTTCAAAAAGCGCTTGACAATAACTAGCAGCTGCCGGTTGATTCTGCGCGCAAATGTGAACTGGGCGTGCAAATGTACACGGGGGAACTGGCTTTCCAAAGATTCCTCCATAGTCAAGCTTGTGTGTTTTATTGGCTGCTCAAAGCGCTGTGGGAATTCCGAGGTGCCCCATTCCTTGGACGACAGCTTGCGCACACCCTCAAAGACAAAACAAAGCTCAAAAGGGGTGTATAATGTACTTCCGAGTCACCAAAAACTCTTGCAGCAGCACCTTTCCGCCCGCCTGGAACCAATCCGCCACAGCAGTCCCGCGGGGGACAAAGTCGCTGTTAAAGGTCAACATAACGTCGCAACAGCTTACCCGTCGCGCGGCAGGAAGAGGATCACCTCCATCGTGACCCACAAGCGGCAAAGGTGGA
>CAXIVM010001913.1:0-20131 GCA_964035705.1 Porites rus | reverse complement strand
ATGAGTGGCGCGGACCCCCCATCCGCACACTCCTCAAGTTGCTGTTGCCTCTACAACCTTTGCGCATGGACTGCGATGACCTGTACTTCTTGAGGAAGTCAGAGCTGGTTTCGTGGTAGTCAAGACAACACTTGAATAATTGTCATCTCAAACAAGCTTTGCATTCTCTTACCATTTCAGCATCTGAGGTGACTTCATGTGGGAGGAGTGATCTATTTGACTTGATTCTGTCTCCATCTGCATCGGATTTCAAGGATAGCTACCTTGCCAAGAATCCAAAGCAGTAGGTTTGGGAGCCTTGGCAACTATTCTAATAATGCGTGGTGAATCGTTTAAACTTGTTGATCCACCCTTGCTTAGGACTTGAGCCAAAATCCTGATAAAGGTTTTGGGAGAACGAGCGACGATTCTGGAAGCTTGCCAACTTTGACAACCTCCTCTGGTTGTTTGTCCCCAGATGTAAATTTACCGAGATGTTGGATCTTGTCTTTCTGTGGCCTCAATTTCCTGGAATTCAATCGGTTTTCACACTGGGCAGGTGGTCTCAGAAGCACAAGCGCTGGCTTCTGCCTGATGAGCTCCTATGTGCCATGGGCTATCCAGCCTTGGGCCAGTTTGCGGAGGTAGCTGGTGTGCAGTCCTTTGACCTGAAGAACCTTTCGGACAACCAAAAGGTGGGCTACATACTAATCAACCAAGACTTGTTTTGCACCTGCTTTGTCAGGTGACCATGGCTGGGAATGCAATGGACATTCCGTGTGTTGGCTTCTTCCTGATGTCAGCTTGGCTTGCGCGCTTACCGCATGCATTTCAGACTACCGAAGCAACAGACTATATTGTTCAGCTTACTTTTATCCTTGCCAGGCAATGCTATGCCTCAAATTGAAGCCATGATCTCCTTGAGCCTGCCCCTCAGCCAAGACATTGAATACTTGACAACTCAACAACAATTGACCTTTGCAGTAGCAGTTTGACAGTGGCTTCAGTGTTCACCGCCGCTATATAGCAAGCGAGGTTGCTCACAATTCAATGGTTGCATATTTCTAACAAAACATACTTACTTATGAGTGTGAGCTAGGATCCGTCAACAGTCCCTTTTGCCATGCAATAGACTTTGATGGAGCCAGACTTGCTTCAAGACGAGCCTGACGAGCCAGAACTATGTCAGGACGAGCCGGACGAGGCCGAGGGTGTGACAACCCTTGATGAGGCATCAAACCTCCTCCAGGATGAACCAGATGAAGGTCCGTTTGTCCTGTTCAAGACTGAGCCTGATGAAGAAGAAAGCCAAGCACCTTTCATGATAGAAAAGGATGAACCACCAGGGAAAGACCGCTATCCTGCACATGTGGCATCTCAACCTTCACAGCCTGGACTTCTTGGTGATGAGTTGGAAGAGCACAGCAGTGCATCGGATGACTCAGATGAATATTTGGCAGATGTTGAAGACATCGACTCTTCTGGCGTCCACAAAGCCTTGGTGCGGCTTTCATTTGAGACCGTGTCCAAATTCTTGCAAGGTCAGTTGACTTCACGCACCACAGCTACGAAAGCAGAGGAAAAGAAAAAGAAAAGGGTCTATGATAATACAAGGAGGAATGCAATGGCAAAGGCAAGAAAATTGGAACAAGAAGCTGCAAGCAACATGGGGAGAGAACCAAGATGTGCGAGAAATGCCCCAGACTCTCAATATGCATTTGTTGCATTGTTTATGTATGAGCTGATGGTTCAATGGTTTCACTTTGTAATTTCAGATTGTGTTTGCTTTCATATCAAGGAAAGAGTGCAGAGGCTTCTCAACAATCCTTGCAAGTGTGCTGACAAGACTTGCTACCAAAAGCTGGAGTTCAAGTCGGTTATGGCATTTTTGGACGCTTTCGAAGCTAGGTCCAAGTCAGAGCAAGACACTATCTTGGTGCTTGCTTTGGAGCAAACTGATATTCCAAAGCCAACGCAAAAAGTGCGCAAGGACTACTACTTTCTGGGTGTTCAGCTTCGACGCGTTTGCTTTCAGGCTTTGCTGGGAATAAGCTCGCACCGATTAGATCGCATGGGTGCCATCGACCTCCGGTATGGCAAGAGAGTTCCAAAGCCTTCCCCGCTGACCGCTTCCATAGACAGTTTTTGCACAGTTCTCTACAACAGCATAGCGGAGCCTTTGCCAGACCGGTAGCATGGAGGTTAACGAGGCGTTTCTCTTTCTATGGTGTTGTTTGCTATTCAATTGTTTGGCATAGTGGCATAAGATCATTGAGGATGTATTGAATATGTTTGGACATTCTGCCCCATGTCATGGCGCTACCCTCAACAAACCTGCAGGTTGGTACGTCAAGGACCAGCCAAAAGAAAGAAGAACTCAAAGTCCATCAATCCTGATGTGGATCCCAACAACAGTGACCAATGGGAACCTGGAGGTATTGAATTCATGAGCGACATGGGGGAGACTGATGCCGAGCTCTCGCAATTTTTGCAATCCAATACATCATTCATCCTGACCATGGCAAAAACGGCAGGATTTACGGCACTTGCCTGAACCTTTACCCAACTTTTTGAGAACGAAAAACTGCTGGTTGTTGCTTGCACCAGGTGTGATTTGCCTGGAAGAACTATCCGCAACTAAGGATGTCAGCAGTCTCGTTCGCAAATACTTACCTCCAGGATCATGCTTCGAGACATATCAGTTTTACTGTGGCTGGTGCGCAGCTCATGGAATTGAAAAGGCTGCATCGCATCTTGTTCATAATATTTCCAACATTGTTGTTCAGGTTTCTCATGCTTGCAGCCACCAAAACTGTTTATTCAATCTTGATTGCGTAAAGGTACAGCACATGGTTGAAGACTTGGAATGGCAAGTGGACTCTGGTGTTGAAGTTCCGGGATCGCACTGCCTTTAGCCAGTGCGACGTGTGCCAAGAGCTGAAGCATCAGTGGCCTGGCTACTACCTTTTAATATGTGTGGCTATGTTTATGTTCTCTCCAATGGTGAGGGCTGATTTTGTCCAGAGCCCAAAACAGGTTCCAAAACAGAGAACTGCCCTTTGAGACAAGATTGAATGCAGTCCAAATATACCGGAAGCACCTCATGGATCAGTTTTCCGACCGCTGCGCCTTCTATTCTTTACGAGATATTTCCACAGATGTGATGGCAAGAACTATCACCTGCTGCACCGATGGAGCTGACCAGGTTCATCAGCAGGAAGCTATCAACAGGTTGGTTGTTTATGTTGATGCTATGTGCTTTGCCTGAGACTGAATCATATGCCCTGATGGCCTAAGGCTAAGTACTGCCTCCCTCGGGATCCATGTCTTCGGACAGCTTACCGGAATGCGAAACAGCAACGGCCGCGGCTCAAGCTGCACGGAATCTGGACGTTCGGGACGTCATTGCGGATAGAAATCATAGAGGAAAATCAAAGAGCCGGGTCGGCCATGGTGTGTGAGCTGATTGCTTTGGCGATGGAAGATGCAATGACCTTGAACGATGTCAAGCCGGAGTGTTTGATCGTAGTTGGTGACAACACTGTCAAAGAACTAAAGAACAAATTTTGTCTCTCCATGCTGATGAACTACGTTTCTCACCTACGGCTAAAGTGATTTGGATTGAATTGGACATGATAGTCAGCAATGGTTTGATTTTGATTGCAACATTTATGGAGGGCTTCCAAACTCTAACCAAGGTTTGCCTGTGCTTGCATGTTCAGAGTTTCGCACACGCATGACATCATTGGCAGCCGGACTATTACATTTACTGTAGCATTTTTATGTTATTTGACAATTCAACTATTTTATGCTCCAAAGTTCGTGGGTGCTTCACCAAACTCAGACCAACTTTGGGGAGTTCTCTCTCGGAGATTGGGTAGATCATCTTGCATGGTGGACGCCGACAGTGCTCGCGCAATCATTGAAGAAGAGCTATCGAAGAGTTCCCTCCAGAAGTGGATCAATGGCAAAGTCATTGTTCACATTTTGAGGCAATATCGAGATTGGAAAACTCATGTGGAGAAGCACGCTCCTGTGTCTTTCGAGCCTCGGTTGTAAAACAAATGACCCTTGCAGTATTTGCTTGGAATGCCTTACTGAATTCATTCATCTCAGGAAGGAGGATTGTTGCTTGACCAAACGGCCAATCACTTCTTCATGTTTTGCAAGCGCAAAGGTGGGTTGCTCTTTCTTCAACACGGACTCCGTTTTGTTTTAAGTTTCACTGTCGATTCAAATGTTCATCATTAAAGTTCCTCTGCTTGCCAGACCTTCCTGTGGGAATGGAGGTGGACGAGGGCACCAAGAAGAGAAGACCAAAACACGACAATGACGTTGTTGTGCTTGTGAAAGAGTATATTTGTTCCCCTGAGCTTCGCCAACCTCCGCTCTTGGTGACATTGGCCGAAGATGTCAATCGATATCCATTGGTGACAACAAGTACCGTGGCTTAGAGTGTTTTCGTTTCTAATATTTCTCAGTGAACCAGCAGTTCAGTTTCAAGAAACAATTCCATTTATAGAACCACTACAAATACATATTACGTAAAGGATGATTCTAGCTTGGTCATGAATTGTGGTGAGGCGTGATGCCATTCCGACCTGTAAAAGAATCAGCTCGCAGCGATTGGATATCTTTGGCAGACAGCTTTGAGCGTTTGTTGGGAGGGTCTGAATCAACTCGCAAAGCTGCTTCTTATTTGAGGAGTTTGGCGAGCAATGAACTTCCTGATAGAGTTTTGCTGCCGCTACCATGGCATGAAGCAGAGCCAGAACTGGTGGCAATGCCAGCTGGTCAAGAACTGCCACATCCTTGTGTGTTGGCTGTCCTAGCACCCTCAGTGCCCCTTCGTGCCGTATGGCACCGGAGGCAGCCGAACCCGTAGCGGAACAAAGAGTGCTCTGTGGTGTTTCTGCAGTGAAGGAGTTGAAAGTAGAATCTTTCGCATTTCAGAAGTTCATATTTATGTGTTTGGCGTTGCCGAGGTGGACAAGAAACTGCCCGGCCGGAAGAAAAGAAAAAGGTTATGCTGAGCTCAGAAAGTGATGAACCTATAAGACCTACGGCGATTTTGATAACACTTAGCGACCAAAATTTCACTGGGGGTCGGCAGCTAAACCACGGCGACTCTATAGCAAATCCACTACCCTACATTGAAATCCAAGATTTCAGAAAATGTGGATTTCACTGGGGGGGGGATGATTTGCTATAAAGTCAATGTTGCTCGGCAGCCAACCCACAGCGACTTTGATAACAGTTAGCGACCAAAATTTCACTGGGGGTAGGATAGCAAAACACTACGTCAGTTCCAAAGTCACCAAATTTCACTGGGGGTTGGCTGCAGAACAACGACGAAATTTTACTGTTCAACCTATCACCCACGGCGACTTCTCCTTCTCAACTGGCCACCCACGGCGATTTTTCCTTTCCCACTGGCCACCCACGGCGATTTTTTTTTATTACGCCGATTTGGTTCCTAAAGGGTTCAAAGAGCACCATGGCCGCTTCAATTGAAGCGCCTACTTTGCGGACAGTGAGTTCATTGCTTGCTAAGAAGGAGGAGAAAGTAGAAAAGAAGGAGGAGGTGACCTGACATGAATGGGCATACCACCATTTTTGGAAAACATGTAACATAGGCCCCGAGCTTGTACTTTTGGTCGTTTGTGCTTCAGGTAAAAAATGAAAGCGATCCGGTGATCAAGAAGCAGAAGACGGAGTGGGCGGCAGCCTTGAAAAAGCTGCCAGGTGATGTGTCATTTTGCAAGGACTGTCCATTTGTTGCACCACAACGCAAAACACATATTTATCCATGAGTTGAGGTTCACTTTGAAATTTGACAGGAAATTCTCGACTACTTGAGCCACTTTACAGAGCGTACACCTTCAACAAAAGGTACTGTGGAAGAACCGCCACACCCATGTGAACTCGTTGTCCATGAGTTCAAGGATCCAGAAACAGCAGCATTGACTTACACGAAGCTGCACACGTTTCTTGAGGAAGCGCTCAAAGCAGACGGCAGCCGATTGGCCATGGCAGCAAGACCAGCCACTGTTCGGAAGAAGATGTGTCGTGTTTTTTCTTGCTTGTCAACACTTAGCAACAACCAATGTTCCAGGGTATCATTTAGTTTCCCAACACTTCTTCCCTGTTTGCCGCCGAGAACTTTGCTGATCTGCCTCCTGGGAAGCATCATGCATGCTCCGTGCCTCTTCAAGATATCATCATAGCTCTGCCTCCGGATGGGCTTCCATGCACCCAAGATTGGATGACATGCGTGCTGTCGTTCCTATTCAGCGGAAGCCGATTGTACCGTGAACCACTGGACTTGTACATCCAAAAAAATGCTGCACCAGATGTTTCAGAGCCTCGCTTGGGAGTGAAGAAGGGCTTCACCCGATTGAACCTTGACGAAATCATCCCTTGTCTTGTGCAACCTACAGGCAATCATCAATCATATTTCATTACAGGGAACGAGACTCTAGATTTCACCTAGGACCTCGGGGCTTTTTCTCCTTCTTCTTGCAGCAGACTTGGATCCAGTGGCGGCGCAGGACACTCTGGGAAAATGGTTCACCCTGTGTGGCACTGACTTAACTTTTCTTCTGGGTTCACGCATTCAGGACCTCATCAAGCCGTTGTTGCCTGCAATCACAGACCTGTTCTGCATACCATCTACGATCAGCCCGCCCCAAGACACTGAGCTGACATCGTTCGATGCCATTCAGCTCAGCACACAGGGAGCAGAGCGTCAGCGGAAAGATGTTTCTTGATGAACATTGGTTGATTCAGTTTCTGAACTTTTGTCTCATTCAAATTGTTCATTCTGATTTTCTCATTTGGGTCTAAGGTCATGAAAATGGCGATGCGAATTGAAATCCTCTTGGCAGAAAGAAAGGCAGCAGGAGGAGTGTCTGACCAAAGCGACAAGGACCTCATCATGGAGATCATCGGTCGTTACAACGACCACAAGGCCAACTCAGCGATACGACGCTGGCAGCTGAACAATGATGCTACTGCATCTATTATTGGCGTGATTTGTGGAGTATGCCCTGCCGCCCGGCAAATCATTCGGAGCCACCTCGATTATAACAAGTGGGAGGAATCGGGAGCCTCGACTGAATGACTTTTCTCTTGGTCCATTTTTGACATGGTTCATCCATCGAACATTACACACCTGGAGGCTACAATGAGACTCTCCTCCGGTCTCGTCGGCACCAGTTGGGAGAATCTGTGAAGGGGCTCAACTTGCACTGGCAGAACCTGCTGACTGCTTTTTAGCTAATGTCTATTCACAGTTGCTTGCAAACGCTGTGTCAGGACAAGCCACTGCCTGCTTTTTTGTTGCATGTATGTTGATCAGGTTTCAGACGAGGTCCAGATCCTACACTTCAGAAAGTACAATTTTTGGTGGGCAACCAATTGTAGAAAGCTGAAGAAATCGATGAGATCCCGCCTTCGATGGTCAGAAGAGATTTGGAACAAAAACGTTGATCACTGTTGTGTGGCGAACTATGTTTTTCAGGAATCCAGGAAGGATGGACGAGCTACTTTGATACAATAACGCTTACTTTTGTGACTGTATTGATTCAGTTTTTGTGTGCAGTGTATACACAGTATATCTCAGCAATTCAAATTTGTTTGTGCAGTGTACATCTCAACAATACTGAGGTGACCGAGGAAATGCTTGACAAGCTCCTGTCTGCCTTTCTGAATGGGCCACCCGATTTCAATAGCTGCAAGATGTTTTTTTGCATCCACTAATGCTGATCCATTCGACACATGCAAGGGACTATTCACAAGACTTGGATGCGATCCTCATGTCAAAGCCTGCATCCCTACAAGTGGAGCAGATCAGCATGTGGCAGGATCATGTGGGCAACGTGTTGGCAAAAAGCTCGGCTGTTCTGACAGGCTCAGGGGGGACTGGGGAATGTGTTGAAGTGGAGGAAGCAGAAGACACTTGGTCATTTGATTATAAACGCATGTTTCAAAATTCAACCCAAACCTGCTTCAAGTTTTGTCTTGCTGGTAGTTATTGTTAAATCAATCAACAAAGCTGCAAATGGTGATGGATTGTTTAAGGAGAATCTTCGTGAAGCTGAATATAAGATGGTCGTTGCAAATCTCTGCCACGATTTTCGTGAAGCAGTGAACTTCAATCTCCGGAGGAACAAAATTGAGTCCAGCAAACATGTAGCTGAGGTGCCCCAGCAAGTATTTGACAATGATGTGTTCATTTGTGCTCACTAGCCATGACCACAAGGTGCTCCATCTGCGGGACCAAATTCAAATTGGCCTTGGCCTTGCAGAGGGTCTGATGCAGAGGAGGTGTATGGTACTCTGCAGTGACAAGAACCAGCGTGATTCGATAGCAGGCCTTCAGCGGAGGATGTTACAGGACTCCAAGCTGGATGGAAAGGATCCTGACAAGGTTCACCACGTCGGCTACTGCGACCTTTCGAAGTGGGGTCGGCTATCGGTGCCCTTGATCGACGAAGTATCAAGTTGGGCAGCGAGAACGTTGCAGCTGAACCCTGAGATGAGTTCCTGGGTTGCTTTAAGATGACAACGAAGACAGGAAGTTCAGCTAAACCGCTTTGTTTTTGACCATTTGCTTCAAAGGCATGGTGCTGATCATCTGCCCGATGTTGGCGGGGGAAGGAATTCTCCATGGTTTGCGAGGAGAGTTTAGGTGGGAAAATGATTCCACACTTGGCAAACGACTTGTTTCTTCCAAACAGGCGCATCGAAGACAAGCTAGACTCTCTGCAGCTCGCCTTGAAGGTCATTCAAGTGCTTTTTGATGTCACTGCTACACATGGCAACCGGAATCCTGTCTGAATATATCAGTGTACTTTGATTGCATTCTGACTATCAATGTCATCCACACTTTGCGTTGGCCTTTGATTTGATTCCTTCTCTCAGAACATTTCCGGCGTCTTTGCCGGCCTGGATGGTGGTGCAAGATGTCACATTGGGCAGTCGGATGACATTGTACAAAGCGCCAAGAAATTCTGATCGGACAAGTCAAGACGCGAATGTCTTTGCCAAAAATGATCTGTGGACTCTGCATACCACGAAGCCGAGCAAGCCCTTGCCTCTCAGTCACTTGGTTCAGTCAAGGGTATTTGGTTCTGAGGAATGAATTCCTTTGCTTCTATCAAATCAGGTGACTATTGCACTCCTGAGAGTCAGACCCTATTCAGCAATGAAACAGGCAGGAGTCTCACTGAAACTTGGCAGAATGAGGTTTGAATATGTTGCAAATTCCTCTTGCCACCATGTTGAAACTTGTCAGACTCAAGTAAGGACAAGGAGGAAACGGCTCAGTGGGTTGCCTCCAGTGCAACACTCCGAACCATCCTCGAGGGTACCATCGGCAAAGTCAGTTCCCTGCGGGGACAGGTGTGCATCTTCCACCACTTTTCGGTGTACGATGCTGCCTTCGAGAAAGCTACCAGATTGCATCAGGTTTGATGTAGTGTTGCAGTTTGATGTTGTGGTGATTGTCGTGTTGTAATTTTCATGGATTGGAAAACCAAGGCCGCCATTGATTTGATGGGTGAGTTGCAGAGTGATACCTATCTGGGCGTTTTTTCGGAGACGGCCAATTCCACATTGGCCCAATATGTGACAACACAGGTCAAGGACAAGCTTCTAAACGATTGGAAGCAAGGCACTGGCTTGATGGCAGCCGCACAGCCCAAGTTCATCCAGACCGCAGACACATCTGAATTTACAAAGCCACGCGAGCCACTCTTGAAAATGTGCAGCATGACAAATGGTCACCTCACCATCCCGAAAGAAACAAGGGAGAAGTGGCTGCAGTGCCCTGTCAGGAGCAACTTGGCTTATATAACAGATTGTTGTAACCTATGGTATTTAACCTTGTGACATGCTTTTGGTACTGAGACCCGGATTGGAGACAACGGCTAAAGAACTTCGATGCAGTGTTTGCCCCTTCGACTTCGGCAGAAGTTGCTCCAGCTCCGGCTGTGACAAGCAACACAAGTACTGACTTGGACCAGGTTAGCGTGGACACCAAGGAGGAGGCGATCGCAGATGCACCACCATCAATGACCATGGAAGAATTTGAGAAGAAACACCCGACTGTGTTATGCACCGTCAGCCTGAACATGGGGGTCACCTTGACCTGCCATGTTGTCGAGGGCCAAGCATACATCTCCTCATCTACAAAAGTCAGCATTCCCAGCCTGGGGTCAGAGCACCCGAAACCAATTTTTCTCTATAGTGGCGGAAGCTGGATATCAGATTCTGGGAAGGACCGGGGTGTGGTTGAAACAATTGGAGCTGTGCTTGACAACTGTTTCACAAATCTTCCAAACCATGTACATCAATGTACAGGAAAGAGACTTCCTCCACAAGGAAGGCAACGCCAACAAGGCAGTGGAGTTCAGGGTGAACTCACAGAACGACCTTGTTACTCAGCTTGCATTGCATTTCTATTTGCCTATATAAATGCGCTTTGCCGATTTTGCTTTATCTTCTTCAACTGTCTGAGGTGGTGCACGAGGAAGCCACATCGCAGGGACCAGTAGAATCAAAACCTATGAGCTGGTATGATTTCATCGTTTCGTTGGAAAAGAAGGGATCGCTGGACTACACCATCACTGGACATGATTGCACTCGGCCTGCAGCCGTGCAACGAGGAGAAGAAAGTGACAGGAAAGGGGTTGGGAGGTGGCTTTAGATTGCATTGAACAAGTACACTTGTAAAATATGTGCTGAGTTGACCTTGATTTACGTTGAAGGCTGCAAATCCAGCACCAGACCTTCACAGTGTTTCGCCCTAACCCAGTGACGGCAAAAGCCGCAAAAGGCACCAACATCGCTGGGCTGATCGGTGTGAAGCCGCTGGAGAAGAGCCAGTTCTTGCAGATGGTGTGGCGATATTTGGCTGCATAATAAACAAACCTGGAATGCATTGTGTTTGATGGACCTTTCTTTGGTAGGGCCACTGCTTCATTGACCTTTCAGGTGTCCGCCACTATCAAAAAGAAAAAGTGGTGGGACCAGCGAAACCGCTTTGGTATGTCAAGCGAAGTTTCATCATGGAAGCTGGCCGCTGTTACAGAATTGTGGGCTAGGCTGGGTGGCATTTTGCTACTTTTTGAAGTGCCCCTTTGGAGTTGACAAACAACAAGCGATGGACAGAAGGTGCCAAAATGATCTTGCGTGTCACACTTGTTTGCAACTTTTGTCAGAGTTGTTGAGCTGACATCGAATTCTAGTTGTTATGACATTTTTGTGAGATGAGATTTGTTGACATTTGTTGAGTTGAGATTGGTGACATTTGTTGAGCTGAGATTTGTTGACATTGGTTGAGTTGAGAGTTGTTGTCACATTTGTTGAACAAAGAAAGACATGTTGAGCTTCGTGTTTTCCTTTGTCGTGTTCGTTCAAGGCTCCGTTTGTAGTGACATCTCACCTGTTATTGTTTGGTGTTCATCGATCTTCACTGCCATGGCCTATCCTGTTGACGTGGATGCTGACCACATGATCAATGCCCATTTGATGGACAAGCATGCGAGTTCTTCCGGTCAAACTTGTCCGGCAATGACCCTTCCAGCAAGCAACTTGGTCAAGGTTGCTCAAGCAGAAGCACCTGCCACCCAGGTGAGAAGCCAGCCGCCAATCACATTTCGACGGCAGGACGCTTTCATGTTCAAACCGAGCTCTGAGATGCAGAAGTATATGCTGCAAGCAAGGCCTGTTTCCCCTGCCCCCGTACCTCGACACGGTTCATGTACAAATCAGTTTGTTGCGTTTCAGCCTTTTTTGTTGCATGATTTTGGCACCTAGGAAGTTCAGTCCGTTGCACGCCCATTGGGTTCATGCAGACCTCGTGATGAAGTCGCATCTGACAATGATAACACTCAGCCAAATGAGGACAATGTGTTTGATTTGCTGGATTCCGTTGCCTTGTATAAACCTGTTTTGCTTTTGTATCCCTCCAGGAGAACGTGGATTTGAATGCTTTGAGGGTAGCGATCGAAAAGGAGGCCCTCGAAACGAATCTTGCTGGGGGTGATGGCTATGAGGATCTTTTTGTGCCTTGGCAAGTCTTTTTGTGTCAAGAATCAAGAGTGTTCCATTTTAGTTGTATAAAATCCAAGTTCAGGACGACGGCTCCAACAAGGAAACTCGGTTTACAAGTCCACAACGAGTTAAAGGCAACAACCGAGATCTACCCATTGATTGTGATGATGGCGGTAGCCCAAAACCTGCTGTGGCGCCCAAGGCACCAAACTTGTTCAATGATATTGAAACACAACCCAAAAACATTTTTTTGTGCGAACAAAAAATCCCCGTGTGCAGGAATCCAGCTCTCAGCGTCGTCGACGGCATCGTGATTCATCCCCGATGTTGGTTTTTCCCGCTGAGTTGAACTTCGACAGCCCTATCAAAGAAGGTGATGGTGGAGGTGCTTTGGTGCCTTCCCATGATGATGGTGAGGATGGTGCCTTGAAGAGTCCTGCCTTGCCTTCTGGTCATGTGAACAACCCGCGTATCACCGAGGATGCGGATATGACGGAAGAACAGAAACAAAAATTTTTGGAAGAACGTATGGAACGCAAGAGGAAGCATTCACGTGAGTGGCACAGCAAATACGCATCCAAGGGTGTTCCTTGACTCAAACAGTACAAATATCATATCACATCAAAGTACTTTTGTTGTTTTTTTCGGACTTTATGGTTGGAATTTTTCCCGGTTCTATAAGGTTCTTCGTGGTGGCCCAAAGGAAGACAAGAGCTCCGAACCACCTGCCGCTGCCAAGAAGGTGGGTTCAAAATGTTTCAAACATGTCGTGTTTTTTCAGTTTTCAGTTGTTTGAGATGCCTAGGGGAAGGCGTCCGCATTACATGATGCCCGATGGGCGTTTGATTCTCGCCTGTTTACAAGCAAGTTTGTTTGGCAGCTTCAGTATGACTGACCAACATTTTTGGATTGCAAAAAGGGGAGTTGAGTTCACTCAGGTTCGCAAGTACTTTGATGACAACAAGGGTTCCAGCATGAAGCAAGCTCAAGCAGCGTGGATGTGCAGTGAATCGAGGGCTACTATCATTGCTGGTCGGGGTGGCATCCAGCTCTGATATCGTCCATGGGTTTAGAACACGTGGATTTACTACGTGTGACGTTTCAATTCAGTGGCGGCAACAAATGCCAATGCCAAGAGTTTAAGAGTTTGGGGTTGAGATGAAAAAGGATTGGCTGCAGCAACTGCATTTTTTGTGCAAACACGTTCCGTGCGTTCGTAATTTGGAAATCGTTTCTATGATTTTGGTTGCTTTGAAACGTTGGGCGATTTCATGAGCTGGATGGATCCGGCACACTCGCCCTACTCACTTGTATTTTTTTGCGTGCAAGTTGTTATCCGTCCGACTAGTCCAGGGATGTCCCATTGATATCGAGGGTTTCGGGTTGAAAACCAACGCTATAGTCACGTGAGGAAGAACGAAACTTCTGACAATGCAAAAACAGACTAACCATCCAACCATGCAAAAAGATTACTAGAAACATCCAAGTGAATATTGATATCATTGATATTCTATTTTCCCCTGAGCTTAATCTATCGGAAAGCTTCTTGCCAGAACAAACCCATTGGGTGATAAACTGTGTGACAGAGATCGGAAAGCTTCTTGCCAGAACAAACCCATTGGATGATAAGACAGAGTTGAGCCTGTCATTCTTAGCCACTTGTTTTATAAACTGCAGCCAGAGGCCACTTTCAACCCTTCATGGTAGCTGAGCACCCAGGACCCTTGACAGCTGATTCATCTAATTTGACAGCTACTTACCACGAATTTAACTTTAAGGCACTTGTTACTAGAAGCGATGCACTTGTTCCTAGTAGCGTCCTTGCTGCTAGTAGCGATGCCCTTTGCTCCTAGTAGCTTCTTGTTCCTAGTAGTAAGGCACTTGTTACTAGAAGCGATGCACTTGTTCCTAGTAGCGTCCTTGCTGCTAGTAGCGATGCCCTTTGCTCCTAGTAGCTTCTTGTTCCTACTAGTAAGGCACTTGTTACTAGAAGCGATGCACTTGTTCCTAGTAGCGTCCTTGCTGCTAGTAGCGATGCCCTTTGCTCCTAGTAACTTCTTGTTCCTAGTAGTAAGGCACTTGTTACTAGAAGCGATGCACTTGTTCCTAGTAGCGTCCTTGCTGCTAGTAGCGATGCCCTTTGCTCCTAGTAGCTTCTTGTTCCTAGTAGTAAGGCACTTGTTACTAGAAGCGATGCACTTGTTCCTAGTAGCGTCCTTGCTGCTAGTAGCGATGCCCTTTGCTCCTAGTAGCTTCTTGTTCCTACTAGTAAGGCACTTGTTACTAGAAGCGATGCACTTGTTCCTAGTAGCGTCCTTGCTGCTAGTAGCGATGCCCTTTGCTCCTAGTAGCTTCTTGTTCCTAGTAGTAAGGCACTTGTTACTAGAAGCGATGCACTTGTTCCTAGTAGCGTCCTTGCTGCTAGTAGCGATGCCCTTTGCTCCTAGTAGCTTCTTGTTCCTACTAGTAAGGCACTTGTTACTAGAAGCGATGCACTTGTTCCTAGTAGCGTCCTTGCTGCTAGTAGCGATGCCCTTTGCTCCTAGTAGCTTCTTGTTCCTAGTAGTAAGGCACTTGTTACTAGAAGCGATGCACTTGTTCCTAGTAGCGTCCTTGCTGCTAGTAGCGATGCCCTTTGCTCCTAGTAGCTTCTTGTTCCTACTAGTAAGGCACTTGTTACTAGAAGCGATGCACTTGTTCCTAGTAGCGTCCTTGCTGCTAGTAGCGATGCCCTTTGCTCCTAGTAGCTTCTTGTTCCTAGTAGTAAGGCACTTGTTACTAGAAGCGATGCACTTGTTCCTAGTAGCGTCCTTGCTGCTAGTAGCGATGCCCTTTGCTCCTAGTAGCTTCTTGTTCCTAGTAGTAAGGCACTTGTTACTAGAAGCGATGCACTTGTTCCTAGTAGCGTCCTTGCTGCTAGTAGCGATGCCCTTTGCTCCTAGTAGCTTCTTGTTCCTAGTAGTAAGGCACTTGTTACTAGAAGCGATGCACTTGTTCCTAGTAGCGTCCTTGCTGCTAGTAGCGATGCCCTTTGCTCCTAGTAGCTTCTTGTTCCTAGTAGTAAGGCACTTGTTACTAGAAGCGATGCACTTGTTCCTAGTAGCGTCCTTGCTGCTAGTAGCGATGCCCTTTGCTCCTAGTAGCTTCTTGTTCCTAGTAGTAAGGCACTTGTTACTAGAAGCGATGCACTTGTTCCTAGTAGCGTCCTTGCTGCTAGTAGCGATGCCCTTTGCTCCTAGTAGCTTCTTGTTCCTAGTAGTAAGGCACTTGTTACTAGAAGCGATGCACTTGTTCCTAGTAGCGTCCTTGCTGCTAGTAGCGATGCCCTTTGCTCCTAGTAGCTTCTTGTTCCTACTAGTAAGGCACTTGTTACTAGAAGCGATGCACTTGTTCCTAGTAGCGTCCTTGCTGCTAGTAGCGATGCCCTTTGCTCCTAGTAGCTTCTTGTTCCTAGTAGTAAGGCACTTGTTACTAGAAGCGATGCACTTGTTCCTAGTAGCGTCCTTGCTGCTAGTAGCGATGCCCTTTGCTCCTAGTAGCTTCTTGTTCCTAGTAGTAAGGCACTTGTTACTAGAAGCGATGCACTTGTTCCTAGTAGCGTCCTTGCTGCTAGTAGCGATGCCCTTTGCTCCTAGTAGCTTCTTGTTCCTACTAGTAAGGCACTTGTTACTAGAAGCGATGCACTTGTTCCTAGTAGCGTCCTTGCTGCTAGTAGCGATGCCCTTTGCTCCTAGTAGCTTCTTGTTCCTAGTAGTAAGGCACTTGTTACTAGAAGCGATGCACTTGTTCCTAGTAGCGTCCTTGCTGCTAGTAGCGATGCCCTTTGCTCCTAGTAGCTTCTTGTTCCTACTAGTAAGGCACTTGTTACTAGAAGCGATGCACTTGTTCCTAGTAGCGTCCTTGCTGCTAGTAGCGATGCCCTTTGCTCCTAGTAGCTTCTTGTTCCTAGTAGTAAGGCACTTGTTACTAGAAGCGATGCACTTGTTCCTAGTAGCGTCCTTGCTGCTAGTAGCGATGCCCTTTGCTCCTAGTAGCTTCTTGTTCCTAGTAGTAAGGCACTTGTTACTAGAAGCGATGCACTTGTTCCTAGTAGCGTCCTTGCTGCTAGTAGCGATGCCCTTTGCTCCTAGTAGCTTCTTGTTCCTACTAGTAAGGCACTTGTTACTAGAAGCGATGCACTTGTTCCTAGTAGCGTCCTTGCTGCTAGTAGCGATGCCCTTTGCTCCTAGTAGCTTCTTGTTCCTACTAGTAAGGCACTTGTTACTAGAAGCGATGCACTTGTTCCTAGTAGCGTCCTTGCTGCTAGTAGCGATGCCCTTTGCTCCTAGTAGCTTCTTGTTCCTAGTAGTAAGGCACTTGTTACTAGAAGCGATGCACTTGTTCCTAGTAGCGTCCTTGCTGCTAGTAGCGATGCCCTTTGCTCCTAGTAGCTTCTTGTTCCTAGTAGTAAGGCACTTGTTACTAGAAGCGATGCACTTGTTCCTAGCAGCGTCCTTGCTGCTAGTAGCGATCCCCTTTGCTCCTAGTAGCTTCTTGTTCATAGTAGTAAGGCACTTGTTACTAGAAGCGATGCACTTGTTCCTAGTAGCGTCCTTGCTGCTAGTAGCGATGCCCTTTGCTCCTAGTAGCTTCTTGTTCCTAGTAGTAAGGCACTTGTTACTAGAAGCGATGCACTTGTTCCTAGTAGCGTCCTTGCTGCTAGTAGCGATGCCCTTTGCTCCTAGTAGCTTCTTGTTCCTAGTAGTAAGGCACTTGTTACTAGAAGCGATGCACTTGTTCCTAGTAGCGTCCTTGCTGCTAGTAGCGATGCCCTTTGCTCCTAGTAGCCTCTTGTTACTACTAGTAAGGCACTTGTTACTAGAAGCGATGCACTTGTTCCTAGTAGCGTCCTTGCTGCTAGTAGTGATGCCCTTTGCTCCTAGTAGCTTCTTGTTCCTAGTAGTAAGGATCTTGTTACTAGAAGCGATGCACTTGTTCCTAGTAGCGTCCTTGCTGCTAGTAGCGATGCCCTTTGCTCCTAGTAGCTTCTTGTTCCTAGTAGTAAGGCACTTGTTACTAGAAGCGATGCACTTGTTCCTAGTAGCGTCCTTGCTGCTAGTAGCGATGCCCTTTGCTCCTAGTAGCGAACATTGCTCCTAGTAGTAAGGCACTTGTTACTAGAAGCGATGCCCTTTGCTCCTAGTAGCTTCTTTTTCCTAGTAGTAAGGCACTTGTTACTAGAAGCGATGCACTTGTTCCTAGTAGCGTCCTTGCTGCTAGTAGCGATGCCCTTTGCTCCTAGTAGCGAACATTGCTCCTAGTAGTAAGGCACTTGTTACTAGAAGCGATGCCCTTTGCTCCTAGTAGCTTCTTGTTCCTAGTAGTAAGGCACTTGTTACTAGAAGCGATGCACTTGTTCCTAGTAGCGTCCTTGCTGCTAGTAGCGATGCCCTTTGCTCCTAGTAGCGAACATTGCTCCTAGTAGTAAGGCACTTGTTACTAGAAGCGATGCCCTTTGCTCCTAGTAGCTTCTTGTTCCTAGTAGTAAGGCGCTTGTTACTAGAAGCGATGCACTTGTTCCTAGTAGCGTCCTTGCTGCTAGTAGCGATGCCCTTTGCTCCTAGTAGCGAACATTGCTCCTAGTAGTAAGGCACTTGTTACTAGAAGCGATGCCCTTTGCTCCTAGTAGCTTCTTGTTCCTAGTAGTAAGGCGCTTGTTACTAGAAGCGATGCACTTGTTCCTAGTAGCGTCCTTGCTGCTAGTAGCGATGCCCTTTGCTCCTAGTAGCTTCTTGTTCCTAGTAGTAAGGCGCTTGTTACTAGAAGCGATGCACTTGTTCCTAGTAGCGTCCTTCCTGCTAGTAGCGATGCCCTTTGCTCCTAGTAGCGAACATTGCTCCTAGTAGTAAGGCGCTTGTTACTAGAAGCGATGCACTTGTTCCTAGTAGCGTCCTTGCTGCTAGTAGCGATGCCCTTTTCTCCTAGTAGCTTCTTGTTCCTAGTAGTAAGGCACTTGTTACTAGAAGCGATGCACTTGTTCCTAGTAGCGTCCTTGCTGCAAGTAGCGATGCCCTTTGCTCCTAGTAGCTTCTTGTTCCTAGTAGTAAGGCGCTTGTTACTAGAAGCGATGCATTTGTTCCTAGTAGAGTCCTTGCTGCTAGTAGCGATGCCCTTTGCTCCTAGTAGCGAACATTGCTCCTAGTAGTAAGGCGCTTGTTACTAGAAGCGATGCACTTGTTCCTAGTAGCGTCCTTGCTGCTAGTAGCGATGCCCTTTGCTCCTAGTAGCTTCTTGTTCCTAGTAGTAAGGCACTTGTTACTAGAAGCGATGCACTTGTTCCTAGTAGCGTCCTTGCTGCTAGTAGCGATGCCCTTTGCTCCTAGTAGCTTCTTGTTCCTAGTAGTAAGGCGCTTGTTACTAGAAGCGATGCACTTGTTCCTAGTAGCGTCCTTGCTGCTAGTAGCGATGCCCTTTGCTCCTAGTAGCTTCTTGTTCCTAGTAGTAAGGCGCTTGTTACTAGAAGCGATGCACTTGTTCCTAGTAGAGTCCTTGCTGCTAGTAGCGATGCCCTTTGCTCCTAGTAGCTTCTTGTTCCTAGTAGTAAGGCACTTGTTACTAGAAGCGATGCACTTGTTCCTAGTAGCGTCCTTGCTGCTAGTAGCGATGCCCTTTGCTCCTAGTAGCTTCTTGTTCCTAGTAGTAAGGCACTTGTTACTAGAAGCGATGCACTTGTTCCTAGTAGCGTCCTTGCTGCTAGTAGCGATGCCCTTTGCTCCTAGTAGCTTCTTGTTCCTAGTAGTAAGGCACTTGTTACTAGAAGCGATGCACTTGTTCCTAGTAGCGTCCTTGCTGCTAGTAGCGATGCCCTTTGCTCCTAGTAGCTTCTTGTTCCTAGTAGTAAGGCACTTGTTACTAGAAGCGATGCACTTGTTCCTAGTAGCGTCCTTGCTGCTAGTAGCGATGCCCTTTGCTCCTAGTAGCTTCTTGTTCCTAGTAGTAAGGCACTTGTTACTAGAAGCGATGCACTTGTTCCTAGTAGCGTCCTTGCTGCTAGTAGCGATGCCCTTTGCTCCTAGTAGCGAACATTGCTCCTAGTAGTAGGGCGCTTGTTACTAGAAGCGATGCACTTGTTCCTAGTAGCGTCCTTGCTGCTAGTAGCGATGCCCTTTGCTCCTAGTAGCGAACATTGCTCCTAGTAGTAAGGCGCTTGTTACTAGAAGCGATGCACTTGTTCCTAGTAGCGTCCTTGCTGCTAGTAGCGACGCCCTTTGCTCCTAGTAGCGAACATTGCTCCTAGTAGTAAGGCGCTTGTTACTAGAAGCGATGCACTTGTTCCTAGTAGCGTCCTTGCTGCTAGTAGCGATGCCCTTTGCTCCTAGTAGCGAACATTGCTCCTAGTAGTAAGGCGCTTGTTACTAGAAGCGATGCACTTGTTCCTAGTAGCGTCCTTGCTGCTAGTAGCGATGCCCTTTGCTCCTAGTAGCGAACATTGCTCCTAGTAGTAAGGCGCTTGTTACTAGAAGCGATGCACTTGTTCCTAGTAGCGTCCTTGCTGCTAGTAGCGATGCCCTTTGCTCCTAGTAGCGAACATTGCTCCTAGTAGTAAGGCGCTTGTTACTAGAAGCGATGCACTTGTTCCTAGTAGCGTCCTTGCTGCTAGTAGCGATGCCCTTTGCTCCTAGTAGCGAACATTGCTCCTAGTAGTAAGGCGCTTGTTACTAGAAGCGATGCACTTGTTCCTAGTAGCGTCCTTGCTGCTAGTAGCGATGCCCTTTGCTCCTAGTAGCTTCTTGTTCCTAGTAGTAAGGCACTTGTTACTAGAAGCGATGCACTTGTTCCTAGCAGCGTCCTTGCTGCTAGTAGCGATGCCCTTTGCTCCTAGTAGCTTCTTGTTCCTAGTAGTAAGGCACTTGTTACTAGAAGCGATGCACTTGTTCCTAGTAGCGTCCTTGCTGCTAGTAGCGATGCCCTTTGCTCCTAGTAGCTTCTTGTTCCTAGTAGTAAGGCACTTGTTACTAGAAGCGATGCACTTGTTCCTAGTAGCGTCCTTGCTGCTAGTAGCGATGCCCTTTGCTCCTAGTAGCTTCTTGTTCCTAGTAGTAAGGCACTTGTT
>CAXIVM010001912.1:0-17301 GCA_964035705.1 Porites rus | reverse complement strand
ATCTAAACCTCGGGCTGATTGTTCTTTGCCTTTTTTTCTTTTACTGCTTGACTTTACAAGTGTAACATGCTCTCCTTGGTGAGTATATCGAATCTGAAATACCTCAGCAATGTAAAAATAATGGTCACCTAAACAGCCTGGTTAAATCCCATCATGTCATGGGGGTGGAAAGTCAGTAAATATAGAAATATCCATTTACAAAAGCCATGCACATACTTTACTGCTAACACTGTTGAAGTGGACTCCTCGAGGGGTCAAAGAAAGTCTTTGGTACACTAAATTTTCTAATGAGCCGCCCTGTGCCTATTGTATAGGAATCCCCCCCCCCCCCCCCCCACCCCCGCACACCAGCTACAAAGTTAAATAAAAAGTTATGTCACTTATCACTTACACAGTTATTCCCTGTGATTCCCTGGTACCTCTATCTTGTGTTCCCAATAGAAACTTTAGCATGATTCATTGCATGCCCTCCAACAACAGTATTAATTTTTTTAATACAGACCTTTGTCGCAAGACTATATTGAAAAGGGATCGATGTCTTGTCGCGGTTTCAAAAAAAAAAAACTCTGGGGACGAGAACGCGTCCGGTGCAATTCCTGCATTTAGTATGAACAGCGGTATCTGCAGGAATCGCACCGAGGTTCAGTCGGGTGTACGTGGACATTGAAGCTCTGTTTATGGCTTTTCTTCAATATGTAAGTGGTAAAATCTAAGATCAATGTGGATGCAGACAAAAGGTTTCATCTCAGAATCACTCAGTGAAGTTATCCGATTTGCGACAGTTGAAATTCAACTTCGATAAGACATTGACTCTTAGCGAGTCAGCCGACTTCAAAAGAATACTGCACTGTTTGTCTTTGAGAAATATTTAATATTATATTGTATTTTCCTGTGGACTGTCTTTTTCGTGTAAAAACCATTACTCTTGAAACGGCTAACGTAACGAATTGTCACGTCATCGCCACTGACATACTATTTTTATCTTCCAATCACAGGTCGGTGCAATTCCTGTATTTAGCTGCTAGTCTAACTTGATGTAATAACAAGTGCATCATCTCAATGCAAGGCTTTGTTTGGGTTATTTTCTTTATAAAAGCAAAACACGCTTTTTGTTATCCAGCTCTCTTAACCGTGGATGGATGGTTTCATTTTTTCAGCTCTAAAGGACTCGGAAAATCACAGTTCACCTCGATACTGCTCACTGAAGCTCGTATATGTCTGTGTAATCTACGTGTGTATGGTCTTGCTCCTTTGCTGATGTGTCTTTAAAACAACTATTCAGGCTATTACAAGGTCAGACGAAGATTATATGTTAACGAACCTTTTGATAAGCTAAATTTATCCGGTAAAAATGTAAAAAAATGGGCCTGACAAAAGATGGAGACTTTCCATGCTTGGAGTAATGCTTGGAAATATGACGTGAAACTGACTATAAATCAAAGAAAAAGTTAAGCATCTTGTAAAAAGATTGTCATATGTACATCTGAACATCATCATTTGTGTTCTATATTTGGTGGTTACTAGGTTTTCAAAGAATAAAATCACCTTTGTTTTGCTAAATTATCTGTTTGTTGCGCTAATCAGAGGCCTGTTTTAGATCAATTTTAAGGTAAGAATCGGTGTATTTCTAAACAACGAAACTGATTTGGCCTTGACAATTCATTTTCACTTACCAAATACAGATTAAGGGCTTCTTGTCAACAATTTGGTTTGTTTATGGCCTGAATTAGGCTCAAAATTCCATTTTGCATCGCCTTAGAGGGGCATGAAGTGTTTGTTCCAAAAATTCAATAAACCATAATAAGCCAAATTTTTCTCAACTGATTTTGATAACTGGGTGACTAAAGTAAACAGTGGTATAGGTTTGGAAGTTATGCAAGAAGGCAGGTGAATATAGTGAAATTTTGAAAAATGGCTATTTTGGGTTGTAATTTTAACATCAATTTTGGCCAAACTCTAGCCCCAGGCTCCTCTCTGTACAATACCTTGAGGACAAAGTTACATGCACGAACTGAAAGCTCTATTATAGTAGAGTTCATAGTCAAATTCATTTGGCAGCACAATTTACCAGTGGGTTCTTATCACACTTTCAAAATGTCCCCTGGAAGGCTGGAATTTTGGTGCCCAAAGGGCAAAAAATGAGACCCCCCCCCTGTAACTCCAAAACTAACACTCAGAGAAGTGAGCCAAAGTGGCTTTTGAAAAATCTCATTATACCCAACTTCTGTGCCAAGTTTCAGCCAAATCGGTTGACCACAACTTTTGGCCCCAGGAACACTTTCTCAGACAATGACACTTAAGTCACTTATTCACTATATATCGTTTTCAGTCAACAACCAGCGATTAAACTTGGTCAAAATTAAAGGAAAAACCTCGGCTTTTTAAAAACAAGCCACAGTCGACCCACATTGTTCTACTTTGCTTTACTTCTCACCCTCTTACAATGTTAAAAATGACTTTTACAATGTTAAAATGAAAAGAAGCGGTAACGAGAAAAAAAATACTATACTATTCCTTGGCCAAAGAAATGTTAAAACCTATATTACCATACCTTTTCTTAAATAAGTTTTGTTACGCTGCAAAATGTAATAAAATGTTCAACGCAAAATGTGATAACTTTTCTAACGCATAATGTAATAACGTAAAATTCAATAATATCCGAAGTTGTGGCTCAGTAATCAGTAGCGGATTCAGATTTTCATTTAAACTATAGGTTATTATTATTATTGTTAATATTATTCTTGATATTAATATTATTATAAATATTATAAATAAATAACAGTTGAAATAAGGAGATGAAATCATCTATAGCGAACCGAATGGTATATTTGTTTCCGTTTTTTGAATGTAATACAGGTGCCAAATCAGGAGCATTTGTAGATTCTTCTGTTCAATTATTGCACATTTTCTGTTAGGTGTCTGAAGCTACAAAAGGCAGAATTTAGGTTGACAAATGGCGAAATGCGTTGAGAGATGAAATAGTTGATTTCTTAGGGTGATATACACTCTAAACACGCCGTCTAAAGCACTTGTCTGATACTCTAAAGAGTATTGCTCCGACTATTGGACAGGTGTAAGTATATCCCTGACCACTCAAACCATTAATACCTACTACATAATACAACTTGTGCGTTCCCGGGCAAACACAATATTTTTGTGTCATCAGCCCAGCTCTACTCCAAAAAAAAAAACAATCCGTTGCTGGGCGAACTAAAAATTACTAAAATTTAAAAAGTGTTCTTTGAATCTTCAAAGTTTGTTAACCTAAGTCACTGTCCACATTTTTTGCTACCACTCAATCATTATTGATTAAATCAATGTCTTCATTACGTACTATACAGCAGGAAGTTCAATGGACTCCACAGGCTTTGACTCTCTATAACAACAAAGTTTCCTGGCTGCTTTCCTGAATTCTTGCATTCTTAAAGCGTATATTATCGGATTAACTATGGAATTACATAAATATAAGGCAGAAAATGTAAGGTTAAAGCGATAAGCTATCACAGGGCTCAACTCACACTCCATGTGTCTCAACATAGCTATCCAAACAGCCCAAGGTAGAATGGTCAGGAAGGACGCCACAGTCATTACAAATAAGGTTATTGATAGTTTCTTCTCTGCTAAAAGCTTTGATCCAAAAATATGTGATTGAGGGCTGCTTTTGACATTCAAAATAATAATAACATAAGAGACTGTGATAATAAGAACGGTAATAAAACAGTAAGACACAAATACGTAAAAATCCAATGTAAGCTGTGCACGTAAAACAACTAAACTGGCCACCATAGATGCAAAAAGTAAGTCTAAAAGCCAACTAAATGTTATTACCGTAAAGTATATTTGTTCACGTATTAGACAGTGTCTAAAGGGATAAATAGTTGCGTGCAACCTCTCTAACGAAATTAATGAGAGATTAGCTAACGAAGCAGCTGGAAATAATGATTCTAGTGTTAAGTACAGGAATGCATACCAGTTGAAATGTTCTCCAAGTATATTGTGGCTCTCCAGGATACGAGGTTCGAGTTTTATTAAAAGAAAACCCGCTACTCCTAAAAGTAAATCAGCTGTAGTCAGATTTATTACCAAGTACGTACTGCGCTTGCGTAAGTGACGATTTCTTGCGAAAGTGGCGAGGGTAAAGAGGTTTATCAAAAAAATGACAATTAATTCGGTGAGTAAAGTTGCCATCCATATGCTCTCTTCTTTTTGGAAAAGCCCACTGTCATTATAAGCTTTACAATGGTTCATTCCAACAGGTTAAGTGTTCCTCTTGTTGCATTGGACGCTAATATGGTTCTTCTTTGATAAAACTATAAGAAAAGGAAATAAAACATCCTATGTTAGAATGACTAAGAGGAAACAGAAAAAGATGCAGCAGTCAAAGGAAAAAAAACAAATTTGTTGAAATGGTTTGCGCGAGGCACCCACCCATGCATCTTACTCCAAGAGAATCTAATAGGTCAGTGGTGTCTCTGCAAGTATGTGTAGAGCTGACGCGCCCCGGAAATCATTTCATTTCTCTCCAATTGATGACTAGAAGCATACATGCATTCATTTGTTATAATAATAATAATAATAATAATAATAATAATAATAATAATAATAATAATAATAATAATAATAATAATAATAATAATATATCCTTCAGACTGAGGAGGGAAAGAGGGAAACTAATCAAGACCTAGCTCTCGAAATTAAAAGAATCCACAGGCCAGGAGTAGAGCGACAGTAATACCCATCATGATTGGTGCACTTGTAACTGTCTTGGGGAATGCAAAGGCCGCCTAGTATGGGATGTTAGGTCTACCAGATATTTTTGGAAGCGCACAGTTGTCAGCCATCCTTGGTACTGCCCATATCTTGCGGAAAGTGTTATGTCTCTAAGCTGCGGGATTGCTGCTGAGACATGGCTGAGAATCCCCAGAAAAATAACTGGAGATGATCACACCATAATAATGGTAGATTTAGAAGCTCCTGTAAAACTAGAGTAATATAAAAAGGAAGCGGTAGAAGAAGAACAAGTGAAATCATGGAGAGAAAGGAAAATACATGGTCAGTTTCTGAGGCAGCTGGAAGAAGAGGGTGTTGACATCAAGGGAAGACGGAATCCAGAACTGAAGCTCCCATCTGTCGTGTTCTGTGCGGCCCAAGAATACGCCTGGAGGTCGTATTATATGAACACTTAGAACCAGAAGGTGGAAAATGGAAGTAGAGACGACACAAGTTGTCATTGGGGCGCTAGGGGTCCTTAAGAAGTAGCCTGGGAGCAAGCTCCCCGGGACGCTCTGGCAAAAGGAAGGAGAGCTTGCAATTACTTCTCTAAAATTTGTATATCTGCATCGAAAAAGTCGATGCGAAATGCTGATTGGCGGAGATGACATTAGTAATGACGTCATTACCCTTGGAACGTGTTTTTCAATTTTTGTTTACATTCGCGCTTGTTTCCGCTTCGTGCTGATTATCGGAAAGTTGACAGCTCAGTCGACGGGGAACGACAGGGGAATTGGAGGTGGAATTCAAAATTAATTCCAGAGACGCAGTTGCAAGCTCCTCTTCCATTTCCTACCCCGCACCCTTTTTGCCCGGAGAGCTAGCTTGAATGCTAATTAGGAAGGGGCTGGAAAAGTACGAATTCCAAGAATTCCAAGAATTCCAAGAACAACATGTCATGGATCTTTAGGAAATCCTCGAAATCCGCCAAAAAATCATATACCACAAAATTTTGCTCCTCATGATGATATATATATCTGACTATCATCTAACAAAAAAAGTAAAGAACTTATCGCACTTAAGTAGTTATATAAGTTTTTTCCCTTCCACTAAATTACTACCATGCGACCAGACATTTCTTTCTTGCATGGCTTTTAGCGTTTACGAAGTCGCTCGCGTGGTTTGTCTGTCGCGTGTCGCGTAGTTGGTTTGTTTACCCCTGGTCACGCCAACGACTTCGTAAACGCTAAAAGCCATGTAAGAGAGAAACTTCTGCTCGCAGGGTACTAACTTAACGATTATATCCATGTTCCTTTCTTTTAATACACTGCTTTGTTATCAGAGTTCAACTTTTTGCATTTATTTCGCAATAAATTAGCCCAACTTTAGAGAATTAAACTGAACAGGTGAATTTTATGCAACCGTCATTTGGTTTCAATTTGTTAAAAACAAAGTTTTATTAAAAATCATCCTTCATTGAACTTCTGTCCGTTCAGTTCCAGCTCTCTAGCACTCTGTATTAGTAGTAATAATTTTCATTATAACCTTATCAATATATCTCTATTTGTTAAGAAATCTCGCCTTCCATACGCGCTCACGCTAAAAGCAAAAAGAGGTTCGCTCGTTAATTTGGCAAACGTCGCAATAGTCTTACTGCTGTCTTGACATTCTGTCCATTATCATTAATTTTTGAGGAAGCGAGCTCCAAAGTGAAGATATTTTCACTAATAAAACGTTTTTCAAACGTTCAATGCAGCTTAGAAATATTTAACTCTTAGGCTAACTAATCCTATTATCGAATAGCGGTGGACATGGAAAAAAGTTCAACATAAAAGGGCATCCGAATATGTCGTTTTATGGAGAAACAATTTAGCATTAATCCTCATAGTAACTGATCTCGAACGGAAATACTCTTCTAAGTTATCAACCTGAAAGAATAACACGTTTTAGAGGATGAAAAATGAGTTAAAATGACTGCAGCTTTGAATTAGAAGCAGCTCTTTCTTCAGAATACCCACCACATGAGAAATACCGCTTAGTTATAGATAAATACTGATCACCCCAAGCATGCATAGAAGCTCACTACAGACACTTAGTTTTTTTTTTTATTAAACTAGTTGTTTCCTCTATACATACTTACTTACTTTAGCCTTCTTCTTTTCTTTATGAGTAATTTTTCGAGGAAACTCACGTGTATGCATTCATCTTCGCGATAAATGTGATCCCTGCTTGGAAAACAGGCTAGATGAGCAGGTGAAATTTATGCCCCTTTTAGGAAACATGAACTTAATAATTACTCTTCCTTTTTAGGCTGGTAAAATGAGAATAATAAAGAAGTGAAGACGAAACTGTAAAAGAAGACTCTCGGAACCTTCTCGCTTAGCGAGCAAATTGATCGAAAATACATACATAAAAAAACATATACATAAAACTTTATTAATGTGTCTTGGAATGTCTAGCCGATGGGGTTAAGAACCCCTCTACTAATTGGGGACACCTAACAATATAATATAGTTACCTAACAATATAATATAGTTAAAATCCTACTAACTATCTACTAATGAAATAATTGATTTAAAAAGATTAAGAATTACAAAGGATTAAGAATTACAAAGGATGCAATTATAGTTACCTAACAATATAATATAGTTAAAAAACCTACTAACTGTCAACTAAGGAAATAATTGATTTAAAAAGATTAAGAATTACAAAGGATGCAATTGGAGCAATTGTCGTCGTCTATCATTACACCTAGATCAAATTTACGAATACAATTTTTGAAACTAAATAATGATGGGAGAGTTCTGATTTCGCTTGGCAGCTTATTCCACAACTTTGGTCCCAGGTAGGTGAGCGAGTGTTTACCATATTTATTGTTCCTAAATCTGGGAATGGCGAACTCTGCCGTCCTCAAGTTGTAGGGTGAGCAATGCGCGTGAAATAGCTCGGATATTTTGATGGGGCATAGTTTGTGTTTCACCTTATACATAAGGATAGCAATATCTTGCAGTCTTCTGTTCTGAAGAGTCGTTAGGTCACTTTTGTCTAGCAATGCTTGGTAGCTTGATTGCTTATCTAGGAAAACTGCGCGTAGTGCTCTTTCTTGGACCCGTTCAAGCTTTCTTTTGTCGGTAGCACTACAGAAATGCCAAGTCAGGTAGCAATAGGTTAAGTAAGGCAATATGGCTGATTTATACAGAGTTAATTTAGCATTGGTAGGGACAAGTTTTTTAAGCCTTACCATTACACCTACTCTTTGACTCGCCTTCTTACATATTTCATTAATGTGAGTGTTAAAATTCAACTGTTCATCTATGGTGACCCCTAGCAACTTAAGACAGTCAGAAGATGCGATGGTGTTTCCTTGAAAGTGTAATGGAGTGTTACTTTCTGTCTTGTTATGCTTTAAAGTCATAGTTTGATATTTGCTCAGGTTTCCTTGTAGCAGATTGCTAGCGTACCATTCGGAGGCCCTATTGGCATTCCTCATAAGATTGGTGTCAGCCATTTTCAGGTTCCCCGCTGTTTCAAACATGTGATGGTCATCCGCGTATATAGAGAGATGCGAAGTTATTACGTATGTCAGATCGTTTTGAAAGATGTTCCATAACAATGGGCCAAGGGCCGATCCTTGTGGACAAACCCTATCTGTACGCTTCCATTCACTTCTGAAAGCTCCTAGTTTCACTCGGTTCAATCGATTACACAGGTAAGATCGAAGTAGATCACATAGTTCGTCATTAAAACCATACGCTTTTAATTTGCTGATCATTAAGGACGGATGAAGCGAATCAAAAGCCTTACTCAAGTCGGTAGATAAGATTTTAACAATTTGCTGGTTATCACGTGCTGATTTCCACGCTTCAATAAGACTTATCAATGTTGTTTCACAACTGTGGCGTTTACGATATGCCGTAATTCGGGGATCCAGACGGCTGTCAAATTGCTTAGAAATCTGGTCGCTAAGTAGCTGCTCGAACACCTTACTAACCACTGGAAGGACAGTTATTGGTCGATAGTTCCGACAATCTTGTGGATCCTCTTTCTTAAAGACGGGCGTCCATTCCCCCCTTTTCCAGTTGTTTGGCCATTGTCGATTTGTAACACATGAATTGTACAGATTCGCCAGTGGTATAGCAAGTTTTTCCGCTCCATATTTCAGTACTCTGGCTGGCATATTGTCATATCCTGATGCTTTCCTCGTATTAAGTGACTCCAGAGCCTTTCTAACTTGTGCTTGGTTGACTGGATTGGACTCGATCATTGGTTCTGAGATACTCGCCGTTTGTATTTGCAAGACACTTGGATGATTATTTAAGTCATTCTCCGAGGAGTTTCTTAAGTTGACATCTCCAATATCGCTTGCTATCGCAGCGAAGTGACCTGCTAATATTTCCGCAACAGTCTCTTGGTTGCTAATGATCTTGCCGTCAACTTTTAAGTTAATATCAGTTCCCAAGACCCCTTTCTTAGATCCAAGAAACGGTTTAAAAGTTTCAAAGAACGTTCCTGGGTTTTCTTTAAGGTCAGACGTCTTTTTCTTCCAGTATTGCCGTACAGCAATTCTTCGTTGTCTGGTTGCCTCATTTCGACATTTCACTTTCTCTTCCCAGTTTTGTTGTGTCCTTTCATTTAGGTACTTCTTAGAAGCTCTTCTCTTTGCTCGGATGGCATTTTTCCATGCGGTCGTCATATAGGGTATGTCTTTATCCCTAACTCGCTTCTTTTTCTGAGGGAGGCATTCGTCCATAATGTCTTGCATGATTGTATTCCAATAATACACCTTGTCCTCAACATCATCAAACAAGTTTCCGACATGCCAAGGTGCCGTCATTAGTAGGTTGTCATATTTCACCGGATCAAAATTTTTGTAACTCCTGAAATGGATGATTCTACGTGAATGTTTCCTCGCTTTTTCTTTCATTATACCATAGATGAGCATATGATCACTTAGAGCAGGGTCGTAAACTCCTCCTCCAATGAACAGGTCTGCTTGGTTGGTCAGTAGTACGTCGATAAGCGTGGCTGTTGTTGTTGTTCCATTTCTATCCAGTCTAGTTGGCTGCTTTATGAGACATTCAAAGCCCTGCACCATTTCGAGGTCCAGGAGTAATTTGCCCTCCTTTCTCTGAGGCCTTAGCCTATCTAGGTTAAGGTCACCAATGACAGTCACTGCTTCTCTTTGAAGCGACGCCCAAGTACAAATGTGGTTCAGTTCTTCCTCTAGCGATTGCTGGTATGCTCCCACTAATGGTCTAGGTGGTCGGTAAAGACCAATTATTATCATATTTATCTTCCCGATTTTCACATCCAGCACAATTGGCCCTAGACAATGGTAGTGACGATCAGGTTTTAATCTCCTACATGGGACTACGGTGGAGATGAGAGCCAAAATACCACCACCGCCTTTTTTCCTGTCATTTCGATATAACGAATAACCAGGCAGGCTAAATTGATCCTTTGGGTAAGTGGAGTCGATTTTTGTTTCACTTATAAGTACAATCTGCGCTTTCAGGGATTTAATCGTCTCAGTCAGTTCTTCAAATTTGTTTTGTATGCTATTGATGTTCAAATGACACAGCATTGTTCCTTGTACATTTGTTGTCAATCGAGCTTCGATCGCCTCGGGTGGTGTGGATCGATTTGCATAATTTCCTTCGGTTGGCACCCCAAGATTTGCATAAATGTCAGTGAAATTGAAATCAGTCTCGTCGATATTATCTTGTTGAAAAAAGGAATCCGAGAAATTAAATGGAGAGCAACAACTCCAGCAGTTCCAGCTACCTGCTTGAGCGAACATTTGTTTGGTCAATCCTGCACATTTCAGGAACGTCTAACAATAATTAGCAATTATTGAATTCGGCTCTCGTAGGATATGAAAAATTATGCAGATCGAGGAGAATGTTGAAGGTGTTGTCCTCGCTACATTACTCACTTCGAAAACAACTCAAACTGGTCCCCAGGTCTTCTCGGTTAACGGTTCAAAAATCTGCAACTTTGCTGCACTTTTGACGTCATCGGTTCAATATGGCAAAATTCTTCCAAATTTGGTCAACAGTAGCTGGTTATGGTGAATTCTGTGTGTGATTTTAGCCAATCAGAAACGGAGAAATATTTTGAATGAATAATAATTAGCAGTTATTGGATAAGGATAAGTATGCTATGAAGATTTATGGAGATCGAGAAGCTAAGGTATTTTCCGAAGAGGCGGATAACACCTTCCTAGATCTGCATAATTCTTTACATTATATAAAAGCTGAATCCAAGAATTGTTTTATTATTGATTAAAATAATTCTTACCTCGAAGTTTAGTTCCATTCTTCATTTGCCTGTTTCAGAGCAAGTTCAGGTAATATTTTGTTCCACCAGTGCACTTTGGATATGAGATGGTTGTAAGTCAACGAGGCGCGTAACGAATTGGCTATAATCATCTCATATCCAACCAGCGCGAGTAGAATAATTGTTTTATTAAAAACGCCCGCAAAATATAAATATTGTTTTTAATTTTAAGCAGACGCGTACAGTTACCATATTTGGAGAGCATGGTGAAATGGCAAAATTACCATGATGGCTAAGTCAATTAGAGCTCTAGAATTGCATTATCCAGTGATTCAGTTTTTAATAAAAAGGCCGGGGAATGTTTAGTTCTGCAGTTATTCTTCAAGTAGCAGTTGTCCTTCGAGTTGTATGCTTGCTGTTCTTGCTGCGCTTTGAGGCAGTAGTCAGCGGCTATTTGTTAGCCTCCCACGCAGACGTTCTTAGGGGTTCGTCATGCGTTCCTGCCCCGCGAACGTCTGCTGAACTGAAAGATAAATTCCTTTCCCATTATTCGCAAATATCGGGTGGAGTTCAAATACAGATTATCGGAGATCCAGTCGGCGCAGTTGAAGTCAAAGTGTTGACAAGCCAAACACATACGTACAAGCTCTGTAGAGTGTGATACGTGACCAAAGATTTTTGCTCCTGACGAGAACATAGGAGATAATCGTTGGCTTTTTGTCTATTTCTCTCTGTAAAGGCTGGATTAGATGTCATTTGCTCATAAAGTTGTTCTTTGGGTGATGCAACAGTAGGGTTACTTTGTAAGACTGAACAAAAGGCAGAATTTTTTTTCCACACGTTATTGTTTTGTAGTAAAGCCTACTTCCGTTCAGCAAATTTAACCTCCGAGGTAATTTTTTTCAACGAGATTCTGAGGGTAGCAAATAGTACGAACGCTTCTGAGTTAACTGACTAGTTTGTTCTAAAACTGTAAGGTCTTTACCTTTCATGAGACCTTTCTGATCTTTTCTGGAACCATTTCTCAAGGTCCAAAGTGCACTTCCCAGATCTGGAAGTCTGCTGTGACTGGTGTACGTTTTTTTTCCGCTCAAGTCAGCAGACGTTAGTGGGGCAGGAACGCGTGACGAACCCCTAAGAACGTCTGTGTAGGAGGCTAGCTTTTTGTTCTTCGCAAAGCTGTTCCAGCATTTTCTACATGTTTCTACACCAAAACAACAAAACCTCGTTCCTAGGACTTCTCGGTTGCCCACCTTTTTCTGGTGATTACCTTGTTCTATAAACGTTTTATTCCGGATATCGAAAACATCTTCCAAATGCTGGTTATTTAGAATAACCCGTGGGATCTGAGCCAATCAAAAGCGGAGATATATTTTGAAGGAATCGAATGACAATGATGCTTCGGTACTTAGCAAGTCTCTTTTAAGAACATCAAAAAAGGTGCATAATTTGCTATTTTGTTGTTTTTATTTTGAAGAGCAGGATTTGCTTTCAGTCCACTTTATTTCACCTTATTAACAAATTAGGTACACATTATATAATTATATCCAGTTAAATTTGACGCTACAGCCTATCAAGCTATAAGCGGAATTTAATAAATATCTGTCGATATATGTGGAAGCGAGCAACCATCAGGTTACATGATAAACCTACTGTTGAGCCCTACGACATACACAATTTACGTCTTTACGATAAATTAAGTTAGTTATTCACTATATATCGTTTTCAGTCAACAACCAGTAATTAAACTTGGTCAAAATTAAAGGAAAAACCTCGGCGTTTTAAAACAAGCCACAGTCAATCCACATTGTTCTACTTTGCTTTAGTTCTCACCCTTTTACAATGTTAAAAAGGACTTTTACAATTTTAAAATGAAAAGAAGCGGTAACGTGAAAAAAGTACTATACTATTCCTTGGCCAAAGAAATGTTAAAAACTATATTTCCATACCTTTTCTTAAATAAGTTTTGTTACGCCGTAAAATGTAATAAAATGTGATAACTTTGCTAACGTATAATGTAATAACGTAAAATTTCATAATATAAGAAGTTGTGGCTCAGTAATCAGTAGCGGATTCAGATGTTCATTTAAACTACAGGTTATTATTATTATTGTTAATATTATTCTTGATATTAATATTAATATTATTATAAATATTATAAATAAATAAAAATTGAAATAAGGAGATGCAATCATCCATAGCGAACCGAATCCTACATTTGTTTCCGTTTTTGAATGTAATACAGGTGCCAAATCAGGAGCATTTGTAGATTCTCCTGTTCAATTATTGCACATTTTCTGTTAAGTGTCTGAAGCTACAAAAGGCAGAATTTAGGTTGACAACTGGGGAAATGCGTGGAGAGATGAAAGGGGTGATTTCTTAGTGATAAACACTCGCAACAGCCATAATAGGACCTGTCCCATTATGATATCTTGACACTCGCTAAAACACTTGACTTTATTGTAAACAATATTTCTAATTAACGAGTATTCCTCCAACTATTTGTGTGAGTATATCCCTGGCCACTCAAACAATTAAGACAAACTACACAAATGTGCGTTCCCGGGCAAGCACCATACTTTTGTGTCATCAGCTCAGCTCTACTAAAAAAAAAACAATCCGTTGCTAAGCGAACTAAAATTTTTTTGCCCTGCCTGCATTAGGTCGGACAACTACTTTGCCAGGTAAACTGTTTGGACTCTATCATAAAGCTTGGGAACTTCCTAATAAAAGAAATTTTGACTTAAAAACACAGCATTAAGAAAGAAAACATTCAGAGCCTTGATTAAGTGAAAAATTAGCAAAAAGTAAACTCCAGCCAAAGTTATCTGGTTCTCGTAAAAAAAAAAATGCGACAGATCGGATATCTTTTATTACATGTTTTTTCACTATTAGGCCTGTTTCAAAGGCCTATACTGACATGCCGATTGAAATTCGATTTAAGGACGGCGCTTTGCAAAATTTGGTTTCAAAAGTCGTGTTACTGTTAGTACCGAACTCAATTCATATATTCTAAATGCATTTGAGTAATGTATTGAAATTTGATTAAAGCGTTTTTATTCCATGTTTTCGACAACAGCTATTTTATTCGACTGACTTAGTATACTTTTTGCAGCGACTCTTTGTAGTGTATTTTGTTTTAGTATAACAATTTGCGGCGATTATTACATTTGGCGAAGTAACAAGTTTCCTTAGCCTGGCAATTTAGTAAAATGTAGTGAATTTGAATTTTGAAGGGAGAAGCGCGAGTTGAGAAATAAGTTTTCAGTTCATCTAGAGCTTTTTCAACAAGGTGATCAATTATCAATTTTTTATTTCCCAAGATCATTAAAAAGGGTTTCCCTGCGCGAAAGAACTCCACTTCTCATTGGCCAGTTACTAAAATTTAAAAAGCGTTCTTTGAATCTTTAAAGTTTGTTAACCTTAGTCACTGTCCACATTTTTGCTACCACTCAATCATTATTGATTAATCAATGTTTTTATTACGTACTATACAGCAGGAAGTTCAATGGACTCCACAGGCTTTGACTCTCTATAACAACAAAGTTTCCTGGCTGCTTTCCTGAATTCTTGCATTCTTAAAGCGTATATTATCGGATTAACTATGGAATTACATAAATATAAGGTAAAAAATGTAAGGTGTAAGCGATAAGCTATCACAGGGCTCAACTCACACCATATGTGTCCCAACATAGCTACCCAAACAGCCAAAGGTAGAATGGTCAGGAAGGAGGCCACAGTCATTACAAATAAGGTTATTGATAGTTTCTTCTCTGCTAAAAGCTTTGATCCAAAAATATGTGATTGAGGGCTGCTTTTGACATTCAAAATAATAATAACATAAGAGACTGTGATAATAAGAACTGTAATAAAACAGTAAAACGCAAATACGTAAAAATCCAATGTAAGCTGTGGGCGTAAAACAACTAAACTGGCCACCATAGATGCAAAAAGTAAGGCTAAAAGCCAACTAAATGTTATTACCGTAAAGTATATTTGTTCACGTATTACACAGTGTCTAAAGGGATAAATAGTTTCGTGCAACCTCTCTAACGAAATTAATGAGAGATTAGCTAACGAAGCAGCTGGAAATAATGATTCCAGAGTTAAGTATAGGAATGCATACCAGTTGAAATGTTCTCCAAGTATATTGTGGCTCTCCAGGATACGAGGTTCGAGTATTGGTAAAAGAACAGCCGCTACCCCCAAAAGTAAATCAGCTGTAGTCAGATTTATTACCAAGTACGTACTGCGCTTGCGTAAGTGACGGTTTCTTGCGAAAGTGGCGAGTGTAAAGAGGTTTATCAAAACAACGGCAATCAATTCGGTGAGTAAAGTTGTCATCCATATGCTCTCTTCTTTTTCGAAAAGCCCACTGTCATTATAAGCTCTACAATGGTTCATTCCAACAGGTTAAGTGTCCCTCTTGTTGCATTGGACGCTAATATGGTTCTTCTTTGATAAAACTATAAGAAAAGGAAATAAAACATCCTATGTTAGAATGACTAAGAGGAAACAGAAAAAGATGCAGCAGCCAAAGGGAAAAAAAAACGAAATTTGCTGAAATAGTTTGCATGCATGTTATTCCAAGGGAATCTAATAGGTCAGTGGTGTCTGTGCAAGTATGTGTAGAGCTGACGCGCTCCGGAGGTCAGTTTCATTTCTTTCTAATTGATAGCTAAGAGCATAGATGCATTCATTTGTTATAATAAAAATAATAATAATAACATATCCTTCAGACTCAGGAGGAAAGGAGGGAAATTACTCAAGACCTAGCTCTCGAAATTCAAAGAATCCACAGGCCAGGAATAGAGTGACTAATACCCATCATGACTGGTGCACTTGTAACTGTCTTGGGGAATGCAAAGGCCGCAGTAGTATACTATGTTGCGAGATAAGCCCCGTTGGTGCCTTCCCTTGCCTTCCGTATGCCTTCCCTTTATTAAAATGCATATGGTCTAATCAATGACGTCACCTATTGTTATAACCTGGGAAAAAGTGCCTTCCTCCATACTAATTAAGTGTCTTCCTCCATATATAATGAAGTGGATAGGTTTACTAATGAGCGTCACTCTACTACAATAGGAACAATAGGCTTGCCTAGACTTGCCCCGTAAGTAACTTGAGCCCGGTTTTCGGACCGTCTATTAAAAGAAAAATAGGAATAAGAGAAGCGATCACCTAGCAACGCGAGAAACGGCTTCCTATATCTTATTTAGCGCTAAAACTCAGATATACATAAACAAAACACATACAGAAAGTGGAGTTGAAAAGTCTTTATTTCAATTTAGTTTACGTCTTCTTATTTGGCGCTAAAACTCAGATATATATAAACAAAACATACACAAATTGGAGCTGAAAACTCTCTAAGTTTGTCTGACGTTTCCTCCTTTCTATCTCGAGGAAATGAAAGTCTTGTCATTTTCACGCGCGGTTAATCAGTTAATTATGCGAGTTCACAAGCCCAAAGTTGAATACAAATTAGTTCTACAGAAAAGACCCAAGGGAGAGAATCTTCACGTATTATTATAAAACAAATAACTTAACAAGGATCAATTAAAACACGCGACTAATAATTGCTAGCAATAAAATCTGACACGAGATACCGTTTAAAACAAAAAAGAGTCAAATACACAGCGATTTGAAAGAAATCTATTAAATCATCAAAGACAAGTCATGTTTCTTCCTTTTCAATTTTATTCCTCCTTCTCCACAATTTTATTATTTTCCTTCTTTTTTCTCCCCTCGTTTTTTATTCTCCCCCTCCTCCTCTTCCTCATTTTTATTGTTTTTCCTCCTCCTCCTCATTTTAATTGTTTTTCCTCCTCTCCTCCTCCTCCTCCTCATTTTTATTGTTTTTCCTCCTCCTCCTCCTCCTCCTCCTCCTCTCTCCTCCTCCTCCTCCTCCTCCTCATTTTTATTGTTTTTCCTCCTCCTCCTCCTCCTCCTCTCCTCCTCCTCCTCCTCCTCATTTTTATTGTTTTTCCTCCTCCTCCTCCTCATTTTCATTGTTTTCCCTTCTCCTCCTCCTCCTCCACCTCCTCCTCCACATTTCTATTGTTTTCCTCCACCACCGCCACCACATTTCTATTGTTTTCCCCCCACCACCACCACCACAACCGCCACCACATTTCTATTGTTTTCCCTGGTGGTGGTGGAGGGAAACCAATAGAAATGTGGTGGTGGTGGTGGAGGGAAAACAATAGAAATGTGGAGGAGAAGGTGGAGGAGGAGGAGGAGGAGAAGGGAAAACAATAGAAATGTGGAGGAGGAGGTGGTGGAGGAGGAGGAGAAGGGAAAACAATAAAAATG
>CAXIVM010001909.1:0-17892 GCA_964035705.1 Porites rus | reverse complement strand
GAGCTGACTGCTTTGAGACCATGGGCGTAAATTGAACAAGAGAACAAGAGTGCCTCTTGCCAGAGGCTGCAATTCATCTGCCTGACAAACAGCGCTGCACTTCTTGGCTAAGAGTCGCTTAAATGAAAGTATGGTGACGGACTGAAACTTACAAGGCTGGCATGTTTTCCAACGTTTAGGATTTGAATGCTGGCATTCTAAGTTGCAGTCCGTCGCTGATAATCCATGTGATGATGCACTGCTGAGCAGCATCCACTTGAAGAATTGTTGAGGCAATCCACCCAAAATGGTCCCACATGCTAAGTTTAGTGATGCACCGGTAGATTGACTGCAGTCAGTGAAAAGTCACCAAAAATGATAAAATTCAGGTGTTCTCATACGCTACACTGCATTCTCATACGCAGAAAATTACAGGTAAGTATGTGGCAGTAAAAAACATGCCGTCAAGAGGGGCCGGGAACTTTTTAAGCCCTATACATAAGATGAATTTGATTCAACTGCTACAAGCGGAGTGATAACAAGTATACTGTTATGGGTGTACCTGCGTGAAGGGTCAACACGACTTGTTTGTTAAACTTGTTCAAGCTACAGTAGAAACATCTGCGAACTGCATCATGACCTAGGTTTGTCTACACTGTTGAGAAAGCAGGATGTATGTGTGTGTTGCGCGTGCCACACTCCGTTTCTAGGCGTTTCGTTTTGACGCAGGGGCGTGTGACACTCTTATCCTATCACACGCAACGAAGCTGTGGATAAGAGTGGGAAAGGAAACTTGGCCATTTTCCTGTACCTGCGATTTGAACTGTTGAACCCCTCCGCTGTTTCTTTGTTTTCATGGTTGTTTGCATGATACCTCCCAAACCCTTTCTGCCGCGTTTGCAGCCGATCACCGCCCCGTTCCGCAGTCAAGTGCAACATGGTTGAACACTTCAGTTGAGCTGACTTTTCCGTTCCACCATCCCTTTCATCGTGGATTATCTTACTGGATGAACCTGTGACTAAGTGTGTGGAGGGTTGCGTGTGTGTGTGTAACCCTTAGAATCAAAGGGGACCTTAAGGTTTGGAACAGGGGGACGGGTCACCTCTGGCATTTCCCGTCCAACGAAGAGGATGCCAGCAAGCGCTGATACAGTGGGGGACGCCCCACTGTGTACCTGTTCCACTACTTAGGAGAACAGGAGGAATGGTACTCGACACACTTGTGCGTCGGTGCCTTTCCTTCTGTTCTCCTCTAGACTACCCTATATGGGTTGCAGGTAGGCCTCCAAACTTTGTAAGGGGTTCTTTAACCTGAACTTTGGCCTCCACCCACTAGAATGGACCCCCAACTTTTGCTGTTTTGCTGTCTTGTTTGTCTTGTGCTTCTTGTCACCTACTAGCGATGGCCCCCAACCTGCCTTCGACGGCCTCCAACCTAAGAGCGAAGACCTCCAACTTTGACCGCTTTGCTGTCTTGTGGTTTCGTGTCTCCAACCTACTAGCGATGGCCCCTCAACCTGCCTTCGACGGCCTCCAACCTAAGAGCGAAGACCTCCAACTTTGACCGCTTCGCTGTCTTGTGGTTTCTTGTCTCCAACCTACTAGCGATGGCCCCTCAACCTGCCTTCGACGGCCTCCAAGAGCAAAGACCTCCAACCTTGACTGCTTTGCTGTCTTGTGGTTTCTTGTCACCAACCTCCTAGCGATGGCCTCTCAACCTGCCTTCGATGGCCGCCTCTAACCTAAGAGCGATGACCTCCAACTTTTGCACCTTGTTTTACTCAGGTTTTTTAACCTAGGTTGGCGCGTGGCACCGCTTTCAGTTCAGTACACCCTATCCTAAGTGTGTTTGGCTTTTGCGCCAACCCGGGATGAGCCCGTAGAGTGCCTCCCGTGGACCCGTCGAACGGGGGTTTGTCGTTATCTCCCCTGCCCGGAGATGTAAGTGTCCGGAGCGGACAGCAGATGGCTTACGCCACAAGAAGTGGGATGTCTGTCTCGTTTTTGGAATTCTAAGTTGGCTCATGCCTTTACGTGACCGCAGCGGTCAGAGGTGGCTGCCCGCGGGCATGCCGTACGTGGTTGCAGCGACCGAAGTTTGTTCAAGGTTCATTGGAACCTGTCGCGAGCTTAGCCCCCCCCCTCCCCCTTCCCTCCTCCTATCTTTCTTTGCTTTTTGGTGTTTTCCTGAATGCAATACTCAGGATCACCCCTTTCTTTCTGTGGTGTGTCCCTGGACGACTGTTCGTAGCTGGGAGCACCTGCCTTTTCCTTTTCTCTCCTCTCCCTTCTCTCCCTCTCTCTTTCTTTCCTTCTCTCTTTCCTCTCTTCACCCTCTTCCTTGGGTGTCCCTGGATGCTTCGTCATAGCTGGGAGCCCTTCCATTTTTGGTGTGTCCTTGGACGCTTGTGTCATAGCTGGGAACACCTGCTTCCTTCTCTCCCTCTTTCTCTTTCCTCCCTCCCCCCTCTTTCCTCGCGCGCGGCGTGTTTACAAGCAAACTAGGCTTCTGCAACAGGTTTTTCTAATGAGGTTTGGGCTGTCATCGGTTTGTCCCCGTTCATTTGGTGTCCCTTTCATCGGCCCCCACCGACATCTTCTTTTTCCTTCTTTTCTTTCATGTCTTTCTGTCTTCATGTCTCTTCATCCTCATCCTTTCTTTCTCTTGCGCGTACTTTCGTCCGGACCTTAGTTTCGTACAACGAGGTTCAGGTGGCCCAGGTTCGTTACAATGAGGTTTGGCTCATCGGTTGTCCCTCTTCACTGGTTCCTTTTCATCGGCAACCACGCACACCTTTGTCTGTCTCGTCCTTTTCATTTTCATCTGTCCCTTTTGCGTGCACATGTGCCCGCCTCCTTTCCGGGCAGGATGGAGGCCACACATGCCTCCCTTCGGGGAGGCGTGTGTGTGTAACCCTTGGAATCAAAGGGAACCTTAAGGTTTGGAACAGGGGGACGGGACACCTCTGGCATTTCCAGTCCAACGAAGAGGATGCCAGCAGGTGCTGATACAGTGGGGGACGCCCCACTGTGTACCTGTTCCACTACTTAGGAGAACAGGAGGAAATGGTACTCGACACACTTGTGTGTCGGTGCCTTTCCTCTAGACTACCCTATAGGTTGCAGGTAGGCCTCCAAACTTTGTAAGGGGTTCCACCCACTAGAATGGACCCCCAACTTTTGCTGTTTTGCTGTCTTGTTTGTCTTGTGCTTCCTGTCACCTACTAGCGATGGCCCCCAACCTGCCTTCGACGGCCTCCAACCTAAGAGCGAAGACCTCCACTTTGACCGCTTTGCTGTCTTGTGGTTTCGTGTCTCCAACCTACTAGCGATGGCCCCTCAACCTGCCTTCGACGGCCTCCAACCTAAGAGCCAAGACCTCCAACCTTGACTGCTTTGCTGTCTTGTGGTTTCTTGTCACCAACCTCCTAGCGATGGCCTCTCAACCTGCCTTCGATGGCCGCCTCTAACCTAAGAGCGATGACCTCCAACTTTTGCACCTTGTTTTACTCAGGTTTTTTAACCTAGGTTGGCGTGTGGCACCGCTTTCAGTTCAGTACACCCTATCCTAAGTGTGTGTGTTATCTTGCGTGCTGATGTGCCAGTTCCCTCTGACTTTCACTCACACCCATTCTCACATTTCCCCATGCAGCTTGCTGCGCCATCTTGGAGAGCTTGCATTGAACGGTGAATTCGAAGTTGCTTCTTCAGACCCTTCGATTCACTTTGTGAGGGTCTTTTCAATATCGTTCTGGCTATCTTTCTAGACATTCCATTTGCTGAGCTTTTATAGATCAAACACAGGTCAAAAAGTGTAGAAGCCAGCAACCACATGCTTGCGACCTCTATGAACCCCTCTCTCTCTCTGTCTCGCTTCATCTCTTTCTGTCTCTGTGTCTCTCGGGGCTGACCTATGATAACTTATGCGCCTGTCCACAAAACAGCTATGCAGTTTGAAACCTCGAGTCTGGCCGAACATGGCCTAACCTACCTGCTTCCCTCCTACTGGTTGCCCTCACCTTCCAAACATCTGTAAATTATGCATCATGTTGATCCTTTTCTGCCAATGTTGACCTGGCAAGCATCTGCGGTCCAAGGATCATCAAGGATCAACCCCCCAAGCTTTAGCTTCTGCCTTTCCACCATTCTCTCGATGATCTGGTAGCGGTTGGCCGCCCCCAACAGCGTGGCACCAGGCTCTGAGACCGGAAGCCAAGGTGCCATCGCATCACCTGGTACCCATCTTCGAAAGGACGGAGAGAAGCGATAGAGTTGGATAAAGGCAAATGAACACAAGGATCCAAACCATTGGTTTCGCTGTCAGTTCTGCAATCCAAACCATTGTTCCAAGTGAACCTGATTGAATCTGGTGCGACGGACGTGCCGTGCCCGTCCTTGCACTCCACCTCCATGGCACTCCTGCCATGTGAGGTTCACATCTTCTAGACTCCCGTTCGTGTGCAAGTCCAAAAGCGGTCGGTGCATCTTCGATGGAGCAAAAGATTACATAAATCCACTGGCCAAAGGCAAATACCTGCATTTCCTGTACAGTCTCCGTCTGGTACAAGGGTTTGACCTACAACAACAACAACAACAACAACAACAACAACAACATTGGTACTCATGAGACTGGGATAAAGAGCTTCTCGAACTCTTGACATTAGGCCGTCAGCCTCGTCGAAGGCGCGGCCCATGCGCATGACACAGTCGCAGTTCTGCGACAAGTCTCGGTAGACGAAGTCAAAGCCCTGCGGAGCAAAGGCTTTGCAAAGGCACAGTTGTCGGAATGGCACCACTGATCAACTCACACCGATCCGGCACATATCAAACATCGACTGCCTGGCAATCCGGCAGGCTGTTGCACATCTTGAGACATGCTATGGGCGAAGTCCTCCAACACCCCAGCGGGTCTGCTGCTGGTGGATTGTTCATGTTCTGTTAGATTGCCGTACATGGCCTATGCAGAGTTTCGGACTTGCTGGCGAATTGCAATCAACATCTCGTTCCCATGGAAACTACAGTCCCGCTGCCAGGACCACCACGCCATTCAACGCCTGAGTTCTCATCAAGTCAGCTTGTAAGAAACTGAGCTCGGCCCGAGCTCGGCTCAGGATGACAAATAAGAATTGCTGTGGTCAACTCGGAAAACTCCCTCAACATGGTGAAATATCAGTGTCAAATAGTCATGCTTGCCTTGCTTGCAGCCTTCTCCAATCTTGAAGCTGTTGCACAAACTTGCTTGTGAAGGTGCGAGGCTCTCACCTTCCAAACCATCTGCATACCACAAATGAGGACCTGGAGACAAAAAAGGTTTCCGCATCCTCACTCCAGCCCTCGCACTGAAAGCCACTCCCTGAAGCAGAGCGCCCAGCAACTGACATTGTCCAGAACGCTGTAAATATTCTGCCAACCCTCGGGATCCTCCTCCTGAAAAAGCTGGCTTGTGGATGGGTAGAAGAAAGTACAGTATATACAGAGATTGTAGAGGCAAGGCTCCAAATCTTAATCCATCTCAAACTCTCAAGGTAATCTCACTCTGAAAGCCCTTTCATTGAGACGCGAACATTCTCTATTGAGCCTGCCTCGATGCCAAACTGGCCATCTGCAGAGCAGCCGTGTCTGGCAGTCAATAAACAAACCACTACGATCTAGACTTCCTTTCGTTCTTCCTTCTGCAGCTCTTCTGCTACCGGTACCTGCCGTGGAGCTCAGCAGTATCGAAGCAACGTACCCGCTCCAAAGGTGCGTAAAGGAGCACCTGGCCAAGAGGAAATAGGGATGGAAACCAGCTCAATAATCAAGAGAACTAACAGGCATCGGCATCGGTGCCAAATCCACTTGCTGTGCCATCTGTGCTGTGATTCCAGACTTCCTGGTGATAGAATCTAACAAGCACTTGTCAAGGAAGCCTCTTACCCATCGGAGATGCCTGGTACGCACGGATGAGATGATCACCCCAAAGAAACCTCACAAAGTGCCAGGTTGAAACAAGGGCCAAAACAAGGCCTCCCGGTCATGTTTCCTCGTAGCCAATGCGCGCAGCTCACATTTGAGATGTGCTTGAGTGTCAATTCCAATCCTTTATTTTCGGGTGCAACCCCTGATTTGTGCTTGGGCTGCTGAGGCCATTCGCCTGTAATGCCCCAAAGCGCCCTCCACCTTCCACCAAATTGGCACCAAATCACAAACGTCCCAGACAGTGTTTGACCAACGTGGCGGCCAGACCCGCTTGCTGAAATGCATCAGAACTGGGGAGGTGAAGAAGTCCAAATCTAAGACCTCCAAGTCTCAATTCCAATGAGTTCCAATGCATCACAATTCTTGGGCTGAGAGATTCAGATCTGGCTTGTTGAGATCCACTAGCCCACACATTGAATGCATCAAAGTTAATCACTTCACCGTCACATGACAGGTGACCGGGGACCCTGGTTGACTCCCAACAAGACTTGCGCACAAATCCTCGGGTCACCTAACAGCCCTTCAGTAGCTTACTGGGTACTGGGATGTCGGCGTCGGTGAAATACTATCTAAAATCTAAGGGCATATCATGGATCCTGCTGCAAATATGGTACCTTAGGCGAAATTACATCAAACAGCCAAGAAACAAACCCTAAACACCAACACGCAACAAGAAGAAAACACTGACCAAAAAATACCAAGCGATACTTGCACAACTGTCTGAACACGCCACCGCCGCTGAACCCTTCGCACATTGAGAGGGTGTTGGGGTTTATTGGCATGTATCTTAGTCACAGTTGGCAAAATGTGCCCCAATCTTGCATGGTGTCATGGTGTGCGCAACATTATCCGTCTGAGATGGGCCTGGTTCCGTCACCTTGTGCCTGGGGTCAATCTACCAAAATCACCATAGTTTATATAGTGGTTCCTTGCTTGCGATGCTAGGTTTTGACCAACAGCCAGATCGCAGGGGGGGCTTTGACCCGTGCCGACATTACGTTCAGACGTTCAGCACTACACCAGAATGCCAGTGTATCATTCTTAGCTGTAGCCCTGCCTCCCAGGCCGTTCCCCATGTCAGCGATAGAGAGCCCAAGGGCACTTCAATCATCCTCTCAGATTTGTTGTATGGATCCTGGACCGGAAGAACTGCTGCCTTTCAAGTTCACCTTGAGGCTGCCCGAGGCTCACACAACCTGGGTGATCGTCTTGCCAGCCGTGGAAAGCGCAGCGACGGGATTGGGAAGCCTCGATAATTCACAAGTGTTCCGCGGATGCGGAGGATGCGGAAGCGAGTAGAAGATACCCTTCAGGGTTCACAAGCTCCGGATGCCTGCCCGAGCTTCTGGTTGTATAATGAATCAGAGCAACTTCCCATGTTTCAGAATCAACCACAACAACAAGACCCGAAAGAGAAGGTTGTCTGGAAGGTGGGTGAGATGCTGATACACGGTTGTCAGCTCTCCTGTGGCATGGAACCCAACCCAACATGTCTTTTCCTCGTCTGCGCGGATCACGCTCCGAGGCCACGACTCGATATCATTCAGAAGGACCCACCTGGGATACATGTCCCACTGACAATTCATCAAACAGGAACGAGACCTGGGAACTCAGCCACCGACTCCTTGAGGAAGTTGGACCACCTCGCTGCAAGTCTTCAAGGTCCCCAAACATGCATCCGGTACAATGTCAAAAAGAGACGCGGTCATGACCGAACAAATTGTAACTTTGTATACATATATCTGGCTGCTGTATCTTGGAAAAGTGGAAAAGTGGAAGAGGCGGCTCTTCCGCCCAGCCACCCTTTGGTACAACCAGGGTCTTCCAGGCCAACCTCAAACAGCCTCAGGCGCTGAAACTCGCTAACTTGACATTGAGGTTCAATCTCCAGCAATAAGGCCAAGAGCAGGGCCCATAGACATAATCCTTTCGTGCCATCTCCTCAAGCAGCGACCATGTATGTTCCGATGGTACTACTGCAGAAATCTTGCTCGCATGCCGTATACCGTATAACCACTAATTACTCCTGGAAGGGATCCAGCTGATCTGATCCTGCCAAGCGCATAAGAGGTGTGTCTTTTCCGACCAATCCCAGCACACATGGGACACCCACCCTCTGCCGGTTTGGAAACCTAAAGCAGTAAGAGCAATGCCTATCCTCTCTACAAACTCTATCTGCCCTGATCTATCTGAAATAAATTTGGATTGCAAAATTGCAGCAATTGCAGTGTCACTCCAAGGCACAACGAACCTCTCACACCACACTAACTGATCTGGTGCATGTACATACTGACATATAGCATCAAAGCTACACAAGCATGGCATGTCATGTAGAGTTAGGGAGAGAGAGAGAGAGAGTAGTATTTGGATGTGCACATACTTACGTTTGGAGCTTCCTGATCTTCCCGTGCCTTCACACCGAAAAGTTGCATCTGAGTCCAGGTGCAACAAGTATCGCCTTGCACTCTGTGTGGGACGACGCTTATGAATCCATTGGTTCTGGAATCTCTCGCATCGAGACAAAAAGGGCATTGTGAGTGATTCCAGGCCAATGTCTGGACCCTGTTCGTCAATATAGCTCCTGTGGCCCATCAACTTGACTTGTCGGCTTGTGAAAACATGAAAATATGAGAACAGTTCAATCATTCCTGAAGGGTCAAATCTTCAACACAAGACAAAACCCTATTTGACAAAGGTGTCCATCGCAACCGCTCGGATTTGGGCTCACACGTGTGCTGAAAAACTGGAAGCGTCAACACGGTCGAGCTCTGAAAGCGGCACATGTGTCGGTAGCCAGCCTGAGGTATTTTGCTCAGTCACACGGCTTTCTAAATTCAATGTGCTGCATTATCAACTACAATGTATCAAACAACAAAACCGTGGTTCGTTGCAACCATTTCGCAATTCCTCAAGCTACTGACCATTCACCTACCTCTTGCCCTATTACTTAAGCCACTTAGGTCCTTCCCGCCTGAAAGCGTCTTGGTTTGGCCTTGCGGATCTCTGGGGAGTTGGTCAAGGTGGCGTCAAACCAGAGCCTCGAATGACGCTCCCAAAGGAGCTTTGGAGCCTGCAAGCCTTGCCTACCTTACAGACCATTGCATCTAATGGCATCACCAGCATCTCCCTTCAAACCTTACATCTGGGTCTGTGCAAGATTTGCAAGTGTGAATTCAATGGCTCATGACACACTTTGCAATAGCTCATCTGCGACGGTTTGAGCTACTCGGAACTCAGCAAGTTGGCCAAAGGGACAACTCAAGGTCATGCAAGACTTTTATGAACTGATATTATACAGTGCGAAGCGAACTGAAAATGCCATTAGATAGAATCTTTAAAAAAGGATGATGAACTCCCGATTATTTGCAAATATGCGTTGAAATATGCTGTGCTTGGACGTACGCCACTCACTATTGACATATTGTTGCCCTTTCTGGAAGGCCTCTAGAACCACCTCCAATACCTCCAAAGCGAAGGAAAAGCCAGTCTATTAGAATTTATCCCAGACAGCGAAACTTTTGGGGTCTTTAGCCATAAATAGACTTCAGAGCAGATCGGAGCAAGCTTCAGAGCAGGCTCCGGAGGGTTCTGGAGGAGGTTCCGGAGCAGGTTGCGGAGGAGGTTCCGTAGCCGGTTCCGTTCCAGAGCAGGTTTCGGAGGAAGGGGGTTCGGAGGAAGGTTCTGGGGGAAGGAACTGGAGAAAGGTCCGGGGGAACGAGATGATGCTTCTTGTTACTACTAGTAAGGCACCTGTTACTACTAGCGTGGCACCTGTTACTAGTAGCTTCTTGTACCAATATACTTGACCAAATGACATTCCGCAGCACTGCAGCAATGAGTGTGGTGATGTTGGTTGGTTTCCTGGAAATCTTTCGAGGCGAGCCCGCTGTGAAAAGGTAGGCTATGCATCAGCATGAAGCTAAATGGTTTGTGACATATTATTTTAAGAACACACAACATGTTTCTAGCTGTTGGGGATTTTCTTTGGGCTTATTGACTGGAAAATCTAGCCTGACATCCCCTGAGCTCATCACAGATCATCTTGGTCGATCTTCACCTCGCAGGAAATCAAGGGCAAGTTTGATGGAGCGGGTATGTTTCTTTTTGTCTTTGAGCCACTGATTGCATAATGCTACCAGCCACAAAAGCCCTGGCCTCACCACAACACCAGATTCACCACCCTCCTAGACCCACCTTTTAGAGATGTTTACTGTTTACTGCCGATGCCCAAAAGATCCAAAAATAGTACTATCTCTCTTTCTCTCTATCTATCTATCTATCTATCTATCTCTCTCTCTCTCTCTCTCTCCTCTTCAGGAGACAGCATATGCATCAAATGAGAGAATCAATCACCTTGTCATTGCCCTGTTGCCCTTTCTCCTGCCTTGGAGTCACCCACTTCAACTCGCTGGAAGTCCTCGGATACGTCCAGGAATCGCAGGTCCATTCCTAGAGCATCCAAACAATGGCCTCTCTGAATATGATGAGTGCTATGACAATGTGTCCTCGTAATATCGATGTTTGCAATGTTTACAAACAGGACAGGTGAGCTCTCATGATCTCATGTGTCAAATCTCTGAACCTGTTTGTCTCTGCAACAACAAAACTCTTGAGTCTTAACTTAAGATCCAAAAAATATATATATTAGGAGCCAAATGAGAATGCAAGGGCTTCTTCAAGACAGACTGAGCTTTCCTGCGTCCCAGCCTAAGAAGCTACTTCAGCTAAGTTATTACCCCTGACTTGTTAGCTTGCTTGTAAGCCTACCTCCCTTTACCGTCTGCCCCCGCTTTGTTAAAGGAAAATGAGCTGAGTCAATAGCCATCCTGCGCAAAGCGCAGTCCATCCATCCAACTCAAGAGCTGTTCCTCTTCAGCGCCTTCCATCTGCCTGTGCTGGACCAGTTAAAATTGCTACTTGTGTCTGGCTTTCGCTACAAACTCAGAAGCCTCCAAATGTTGCATCAAAGTAAGTAAGACCCTCTGGGTAAGCAGGTTTCTTAGAAATCTCATTGCTTCACCCACACGCATTAGAGGCTGAAAGCTGAGGCATCTACGCCGTGTGAAGGATGTAGATCGGATAGTTGTGCCTCAAGGATTTTGCCGAGTACTATGACCGGGCCAACGTTGCAAGTTGGAAGCCAAGATTTTAAAGCTGATATACAGTACAGCATTGCTGACCTGTGGCAAATCACTCTCAAACTGCGACAGCACATGCATGTCAAGATCGACAAACAGCGCTCACCTTTTGACGCCCTTGAACGCCCAGGGCAACAGCATGGACCCTCTTCATTGAAGGTCCGACCCACAAACTAAAACCTCCAACACACACAACCACAACAACAACCACAGACATGTGCAGCAATTATTAATCTAGGAATTCGGAACATCAAGCTGATGCCGTCTTGAATATTGTAGTTGTTGTGAAGCGTGATCGACACACGGGCAACTCACATTCTTTCAACGAGTCAACCTCACCTTTAGTAGCCCAGGCATTAGATAACAGCCATGAGAAGTACCAGTACACAGAGGTGACAAGTTGAGACTGTCCAAGGCATGGTGCTAGAAGCTATGGGTGTCCAAAATGGCGGCAGCAGCAGCCGACACAAACTTATCTAAAGAGAGACTTGGACCCATTCAGACAGAGTCTGAGGTCCCGCATCTCACACTAAGGCCATTTACACCCTATAAACAATTGCTTTGAAATTGCAGCTTCTGCGGTGTCGGAGGAGGAGCCGGCGCTTTGAACGCAAAGGGAGACACCAGGGAAGTGGCCGGACTGCTTGCAGGCGGCCTTGGCTTGTGCCAGCATATACAGATCCACCAGCAACACTTGCTCTCCTTACAAAACAGCACTTTCTCATTTGTTCTTTTTGGTAATATGCCCAATGAATCTTCCGATGAGTGCTGGGTACCCGCATCAACCCAAGCGCCTAAGTGCCAGGCCGGAGCAAACCTCCTTCCCCGTACTGGGCTTCGCTCTTCTTTGGAGTGGAGAAGCCAGCAAGGCGGCTTGCAAGGCCCTGGTAAAGTTGTAGGATCTGCATGATGCAAACAAAGCGCTCTCGTTCCTCCTGATCAGAAACAACTGAGAACCGTAAAGGGATGCTTCCAAGCAGCAGTTCTTTTAGATTCCAACCTTAATCAGACTCATGCTTGATATTTTAGATTCCCTGTACAGTGGATGCGTCTAGCTTTTCACCATGACCCGTCATATTTCATGCGCTGCTTCACAGCAGTGTTTTTTCGGGCACAAAGGTGTTGACACTTGACACCCAGTTCTGCCGATACTGCCACAATACCCATGTGGCACGAAGCATAGACAGTTTTAAACATTCGTAGATACTGCACCACCCAAAAATTGTTGTTTGATTGCATAGACCAAAAACCTGCAAGCTCTGCCGGTTTTGCCCATCTGCCCTCTCCTCACTACCAACCACGAGAATCCAACGTCCAGCTTCCCCAGCAAGGATGATGGATCGCATGAGATCACAGGCCTCCCCGCACTTCGCGGACTGCGTGGCATCCTCGTGGGCGCTGCGCACCAAAAGGTCACGGATGTTCCAGGATACCAAGAATGCCTTCTCAGGAGCAGCGCTCCGCAGTTCCTGAGGAAGGGGTGTCACGAGGTTTTATTCAATCGATTCAACGTCCCAACAGGATCAAACAGGCGAAAAAACTACCTGTTTCAACACAACCATTGGAAGCTGGAGCCCTCAACCAACGGTATGGCAAACCAGGAGGATGAAGTGGGAGAGCTTGGTTGTATTTGGTCCTTGTGAAGCAATGCGCCAAGCGGGCCTGGTCACTTCATGTCTGAATCCACTATTTCATGAGCATCTCAGCTCATCAACACACAACCTGGATACATGCGCTGAGAATCTGCCACTTGAGCAAATCGCTGTTACACCAAAATTTGCTAAGCTCCAAGAAGCCAGCTTTGATGCCCTGTCCAAGAGCCGATACTCAGCATCTTGAAACCCTTCTGCTCCGCCAGCGCGGCAAAGCTGGCCTGTCTGCTTGATGACTTTGGTTGTGACGCGATGGCATCAGTTTGTCTGTATTCAAACCAGGTGGGACAAACATGTTTGGGATGCTTTGGATTGGTTGGGAAGGCTGCGAAAAATAGATAAATATCTAAATCAATAAATGAAAAAAAAAACTCATGCGTTCTGCTGGAGACCTTATTTCGCTTGCTGCTCAGCGCAGCCATCGGAAAACCTTGGACCAAAATAGATCCGTGGAGCAAAGGCAGAGGAGCAGTACATGGCATCTATAAGGAAAAACTACTAGTAACAAGAAGCTACTAGGTTGGAGGCCATTGCTACTAGGGTGGAGGTCATCGCTAGTAGGTTGGAGGCCATCACTAGTAGCAAGAAGCTACTAGAAACATGGCATCTATCGCAAGATTAGCATTGCCCCTCCCAACAAAACCCTGTGCACATCAGCCACCTGCCTTCACTGGATGCATGGCGCACCTTGGACAAAGGCATGTCCCAGTCCCGGCCGGTCCTTTTCTGATAGTGGAGGAGCTCGTAAACCAAGTGGTGGATGGAGCACGGTCCGAAACACTTTCGAGTCTGACGCAAACAGGCAATCAACAATCCCTGTCTCGCATGCGCCTCCCTCCAAACCCATCCACCCTAGACCCGAGCTAAACATTGAAACTAATAGCTTCTTGTTACTACTAGTAAGGCACTTGTTACTACTAGCGAGGCACTTGTTTCTAATAGCTTCTTGTTACTACTTATGCCCTGGCTTCGCTTGAACTGTTCCGTGAAAGGTCGGAAACATCGCCGAGAATCGAAGTTGCAAACAAGCTCCTGCAAGCGCTCTCGCTGAGAGTCGGGTCTCTGGATCTCCTTGGATTCCAAATCATAACGTGACAGAGGTGTAGCTTTAAACTTTACATGCTTCCGACATACTGCACACTGCGCCTCTATAACTACCTTCTCTGCGCCTCGGAGATTCTTTGACTCCCTTCTTTGACCGATTCTACGCGCCATAGGTATGCACAAAGCTACCCCTGCTGGTGGCGCCCCGGAATCACCACGCAGCGCTGGAGAGCAGCAACAGCTCAAGCAAGCCATGGCTTCATGGCCTCACACCCTCTGCCCGCCCAGTTGCAGGGAACTAGTGCACTTATGAGTTTTGTACGATCTTCACATCCTCACAAAAATCGAAGAAAACAAACTGGGGCTGGCTATCGAGGCTGATATTGTAGGTTGTCGTTGGAAAGAAACCTGTTGGAAGTTCCAAGTCACGACTGACACCAGGGTCTTGCTTGATGAAAATCCCACCTGTTTTATCTGCTGCACTTCTTCGGTGTGGTTGCATTGACCCTCGAGTGTCAGCGTGGCCTTCAAAACCCAGCCACGCCACAGAAGAAGAGTCAAAGGCACTTTTGACTGGGTGGATCGACTTTCTGGGAAGTTCCTTCTCAACAACAGAAAACTTGCCTGCTTGCTCTGTGCACAGAAGTTCACAGAAATATGGGCTCACGAGTCACGAGTATTCTTCTTGAGAAACCCGAATCGCCAACTCAATCTATCAAACTGTTGGAATGGCGCTAGCGGACCCTACTAGGAGCAAGAAGCTACTAGGTGGAGGCCATCGCTATTAGGTTGGAGGCCATTACGACTAGTAGCAAGAAGCTATATAGTAGGAACGTCGTCCAATTCGACAATGGAGAGAGAGACTATGACTCTTGAGCGACTCTTCCAGAATTCTTGGAGAGTTTTAATCGCTCGGACTGTGTCCGGGCTTCCCTGTAGCACTGAGGGAGTGGCGCCCATGGACAAGTAGCAAGACTGCGGAGGTTCTTCACAAGGTTATCTTCATTGTGGCACTTTGCCTGGGGCGCTGTAACTGTGAACACTCACTCAAAAGAAAAATGCTCTGTGCTGGATAGAAGGTGTCAAAAGGCTCAAAAATGTCGAGACAGACTTCAATTGGATCTTTGCGCCTCTTCCACCACACGTGCCAGTATTTGCACAGCACCACCTCACCACAGAAGGTGCAGAACCCGACTGGTGCCTCTCAAAACGAGCTTTCCAGCCGCCCTGGCCTTCGCGTGCTACGGGTGAGGCATGATCTTCTATGAAGGAGAATGCCTCGTGAAGTGGACTGTGCGGGTGACACAAGCGCTCTACCGACGCGTTTGTGTAAACCTGGATAAAGCTGGGTAAACGCACGTAAACACTTTCTAATATACTGGCAGACAGTGAGAGCTGAGGCAACGTCCCAGGCCGGATGTCGAGCAGATTCGGCCATTGATAGGTCAACCTGCACAGTCTGGCGTTGGAAAAAAGCAGCTCAGTCCTAGACTTTCTTTGTTTCGCAACAGGATGCAACCTTTTCCCGAACTTCATGGGTGAAGCTGTACAGCTGTACACACGAAGGCATCACAACCCCATCAAATTAGCTGTCGAGAAAATCACTTTGCCTTTGGCAGTTGAGCACCCAAGGCTCGGCTGAGTTTCACCACTACAGCACCATGAGGAATGGCGCGGCCCGACTCATATTCGTTCACCACTGAGGCTTTCTCATTCACGGCTGCAGCAAGTTCTGCTTGGGTCCACTTCTTTGCCAGGCGTGCCTGCTGAAGGGCGAGCTTGAAGTCATGCGAGACCGCCTGATGACGAAAAGTCTCTGCATGTTCATCTAGCCTTGGCTGGCCCTTAACACCGAGAGGACTGAAATCACTCCACACTTCCAATGATCAACATACAACGTAAACATATATAAAGATATACTTCTTGAATGTTCATGCCTGGCAAATGCTCTTGGCTCAATGAGGGGGATTTGTGCCAAGCAGCTTCCGAGCGTTTGGAACCACGTGCACTCGGTTGCCCGAGTTCACTTTTTTGGAAGTCTCAACATTCTCTCCCCGCCGACGTGCTTGGTTCACGGCTGTGGTGCTTTTGGCAGCCTGACCACTAGGGGTACTCTTTCGCCACATGACAGGCTCCCATTGCTGTTCCGCAACCAACGCCGGACCACTGGGCATTGCAAAGAACCTCTTGAACAAAGGATCTCTTGAACACCTTGAGGATTGAGCCAAAGTCTCTAGTGCCAAAATCGTCACTTGCTTCAATGTCCTTCTCCTGGCAAATTTGTTTGAATGCAACGTGGACAGAGTATCTCAGGATATCTAAGGCAAGTCCTTCTTCCCACATCACTCCTCACAAGTTACAAGGGTTTGGTGGGGTATTCAGTATGCAAAGGAAAAATGCACTATACCGGAGCCGCTTGGAACAAAGCACGTAACCTTTTCCTGCATGGGTCAGCCGGTTTGACTGTAAAAGTGGCCTGAAGCTGTACAGCTGTACACACGAAGGCATCACAACCCCATCAAATTAGCTGTCGAGAAAATCACTTTGCCTTTGGCAGTTGAGCACCCAAGGCGCGGCTGAGTTTCACCACTACAGCACCATGAGGAATGGCGCGGCCCGACTCATATTCGTTCACCACTGAGGCTTTCTCATTCACGGCTGCAGCAAGTTCTGCTTGGGTCCACTTCTTTGCCAGGCGTGCCTGCTGAAGGGCGAGCTTGAAGTCATGCGAGACCGCCTGATGACGAAAAGTCTCTGCATGTTCATCTAGCCTTGGCTGGCCCTTAACACCGAGAGGACTGAAATCACTCCACACTTCCAATGATCAACATACAACGTAAACATATATAAAGATATACTTCTTGAATGTTCATGCCTGGCAAATGCTCTTGGCTCAATGAGGGGGATTTGTGCCAAGCAGCTTCCGAGCGTTTGGAACCACGTGCACTCGGTTGCCCGAGTTCACTTTTTTGGAAGTCTCAACATTCTCTCCCCGCCGACGTGCTTGGTTCACGGCTGTGGTGCTTTTGGCAGCCTGACCACTAGGGGTACTCTTTCGCCACATGACAGGCTCCCATTGCTGTTCCGCAACCAACGCCGGACCACTGGGCATTGCAAAGAACCTCTTGAACAAAGGATCTCTTGAACACCTTGAGGATTGAGCCAAAGTCTCTAGTGCCAAAATCGTCACTTGCTTCAATGTCCTTCTCCTGGCAAATTTGTTTGAATGCAACGTGGACAGACTATCTCAGGATATCTAAGGCAAGTCCTTCTTTCCACATCACTCCTCACAAGTTACAAGGGTTTGGTGGGGTATTCAGCATGCAAAGGAAAAATGCACTATACCGGAGCCGCTTGGAACAAAGCACGTAACCTTTTCCTGCATGGGTCAGCCGGTTTGACTGTAAAAGTGGCCTGAAGCTGTACAGCTGTACACACGAAGGCATCACAACCCCATCAAATTAGCTGTCGAGAAAATCACTTTGCCTTTGGCAGTTGAGCACCCAAGGCTCGGCTGAGTTTCACCACTACAGCACCATGAGGAATGGCGCGGCCCGACTCATATTCGTTCACCACTGAGGCTTTCTCATTCACGGCTGCAGCAAGTTCTGCTTGGGTCCACTTCTTTGCCAGGCGTGCCTGCTGAAGGGCGAGCTTGAAGTCATGCGAGACCGCCTGATGACGAAAAGTCTCTGCATGTTCATCTAGCCTTGGCTGGCCCTTAACACCGAGAGGACTGAAATCACTCCACACTTCCAATGATCAACATACAACGTAAACATATATAAAGATATACTTCTTGAATGTTCATGCCTGGCAAATGCTCTTGGCTCAATGAGGGGGATTTGTGCCAAGCAGCTTCCGAGCGTTTGGAACCACGTGCACTCGGTTGCCCGAGTTCACTTTTTTGGAAGTCTCAACATTCTCTCCCCGCCGACGTGCTTGGTTCACGGCTGTGGTGCTTTTGGCAGCCTGACCACTAGGGGTACTCTTTCGCCACATGACAGGCTCCCATTGCTGTTCCGCAACCAACGCCGGACCACTGGGCATTGCAAAGAACCTCTTGAACAAAGGATCTCTTGAACACCTTGAGGATTGAGCCAAAGTCTCTAGTGCCAAAA
>CAXIVM010001908.1:0-27714 GCA_964035705.1 Porites rus | reverse complement strand
AAAAAACAACAATTTCATCTTTGCTCAAGCGAAGTGGTTGAAGCAACCGAATAGCGTGACACATTGATTCATGTCGAGGAGACAACATCACAGAGCCCCGGGAACCCATGGAGTGCACAGAGGTGACGGAGTCTGAGAAGCATGAGGAGTTGGAACAACAAGATCCGGAAGAAGACCATGAAGAACAGCACGAGGAAAACAAAGATCAAAGCACCACAGTCAAAGAGCTGGAGTCTAAGTCCAGTCGGCCTTGGCAAGGACATTTTGAACTACCAAGTCAGGTAAATGAATATGTCCCTTCATCTCGCTTTGCCAACCTTTGGATAGCAAAGGCTTAAGAAGCAACTCATGAACTGAAGAGCGTTCCTTAAATGGTTCTATTCCTTGTCATGAACCCTCAGTCTTCTTCACACACACACACAACTGCTGCGCTGAGTCAGCTGCCTGAACCGCCTTGGTGGCTGATGGGAGCTTTGCCACCAGTAGGCGACTGCTGTGTTGACAAGGCAACTTAAATCCGTGCGGTCCCTGAGGTGATTACATCCATCATGTGCATGTCAGCTCTGCAAGTATGTACAATGTAGATGCCCAACACTGGGATACGAATGTCAGAGCCAGATCACTGAACTATTCCTTCTTCTTTTGTGCAGGTTTAATCGGAGGCTTCTTGGGGGGCCTGCTATAGACTCAGCGTAGTGACATTCTTGTAGGTCATGTTGCTGGCACGAGTCCCCATTGTTGCAATCACATTCATCCAATGTTTCAGCACTTCACTCGTTCAAGGTGTGGGATGAATGGGCCGCCATTTATTTTGCTAACAGCCATCACTGGCTTGGACAAGGCCGCAAGAGGTGTAAGTGTAGTCATTTTGACACTTGGTCTTAGGTCTTGGATCTTGCTACCTACAAGAGAAGCAAACAACTTCTTCAAAAGAAGGAATACTATATTTTTGCTATCTATAAGGTGCTCATAAAAGGTGGAATACATGCTTGCTATAAGGTGCTCGCTTTGCTTGTATTAAGAACGTGCCTTGCCGTGACGATGCGAGGTGGTGGCACGAAACCTTTTCCCAATGGGCCAAGCTATTGAGGCGTAGTTGAATGGGTGCCACACAAGCACAATAAACAAGTCCACTGGAATTGTGTTGCAAATCAACAGCTACAGTCTGTAGTTCAAGATATCACCTTGTGGACCCTGTGACTCCAGTTCCAAAGACAACATCAATGGAATCAATGAGACTCAATTGATATATATATATATATACTGTAGTACAGTACAACCATTTTAATTATCATTTTTCAACATGCTGTTGCAGGTTTGGACCTTCCGCTTCCCCATGCTCCTGTCGTTACGCCGCATCCGACTGGAAGATGCCCACATTTACTGTGTTGGTAGCTGGGCAAATTATGGCGAATTCGATTCTGAGATCCAAATGGAGCCTCCGATGTATAGATGGAATCGCAGTGTTTGCTGAGGCCTATTCGCAGGAGCTGTCGGTCTCCAGATGGGAAATCTTGTCGCTCCCAAAGTCTCACAAAAGCTCTTTGAGCGAAGCATGTTGCTCTTTTTGGTGCACCTGCGGCATATTCCAGCTTTTTTGAAACACATCATATACTGCAAGTTTGGTTCAGAGTTTGCTAACCGTTAGACTCAATTTCAAGATCAGGTGCTCTCTTCGCTCCTGGTATTGGGATTGCTGCAAGGCTGGGCTTGCTCATGGTTCTGGTTGACTGATGCAGAAAAACATCATGCGGTGGTTGATACCTGACAGACTAAAAATGGACGAATCCCTCAGTGGTGATTTTATGGCGACCCAAACATTTGTTCCCGCGACTGAAGGGGGGCTTGTGCCGGATGTGTTCATCCCTTCATCTAAGCATCATGGTTGGGAATTGATATGGTTTTCACACATCACATCCCAATTCCGGATCTCACCAACAAAAGCAAACAGACGCGCACACACACACAAACTAAAACTCCATTCAACTTCCTTTCGCAGCCTTTCCAATCCGCCTCACGATTTTTGGATTTTCTCTAAGTCGCATCTTGCCGTACTGGATCACCTTTCATTGTCAATCCATTTTGACTCCCAGCTTCGTCAATCCAACGACCAACAGATGACAAGTGAAGCCGCCTAATGTTAACTCCGCCTTTCGTCACATCTCTCTTCACCAGCAACGTCTCTATTGCTCATGGAACTGTCCATTGAGATTCAAAGACTGGACGTCAGTTCACACTGATTGTGACTGGGATTCACGAGCTCCAGATTTTAGCATCTTCAAACTGGTAGTTTGCGAACATTGCCTCTGTCCAAAGTGATGTAATCAACTTCATCAAAGAGCCAACTTGTCTACCCTGTTTGTAACTCCTGGATCTAAGAGGTGACAGGTTGGCCCATTCACTTCGTCTTAGATTCGTAGACCAGGTTCAACAGCACACATCTAACCGGCTTGACTTTTCCGTGCTTCAGCGTTGGCAAAGCTGGCATCTTACCATGCTGCAATTGGATTGTTCTCGGATCTAAAGTCTTCGGTCTTCACCACAGTTTCCATTCCGGAATATATATATATATAGTCTCGAGCCATGGCAACCTGTTTGTTCACTTAAATCATGTCTTGCGCAACTAGATTGGCCCTGGAAGCTGTGACAACAAGCCATTGGATTTCCCTCAGCATTCCCCTCATCTGTGTTTTCTCAGATGCGTTTATGTCCGCATTATGTTTCCTTGTTCTTTCTTTGCTAATAGGAATACACTCGAGGGTATCCGCAGAGTCCTTTTGTTGAACAACAACCTTTCCGCCTTCTTTCTATTCCAATATTTATCATATCCAACAAACTCGCCCTCTCCGTGCTTCACATGATTGAAGGGATGCATCTACTTCAATTGTCCAAACTCATTGTAAACAAGATCTTGGGTACTGCCCGTGATCAAGTCACAATACTGTGAAACATGCAACTGTCCCAGTTCGACTGAACGGGATGAAGTTCCTTCAAAGTTCTTGTCAAGGAATCCCAATACAAGTTCAGGGCGTCTACTAAGCCATACACTCACAGAGTGCATCGTCATCTAGACCTGGCACTCCGTCTTCCGGAAAGCCCTCTTTGCTAAGGGTTGGTGAGGCTGTCTGCGCATCAAGCATCATCAAGCACCAGGGTCAATGGAACCCTTAATGCACCATCAAGCCTTCAGCACTGCTTGATTTGTTCCATCATCTGATGTGTAAACACATGGAGATGCGGTTCACTTCCAACTTCTTGATTTGTCTTCGAAGCCGCTTCACCAACATGGACAACCGTTGCACTCGGGTTAATGATTCTTCCCCATTCTTTACTCTTAGCGCCGTTCAAGTCTTGCTTCCTATCAGGGGACAGATTCTTACTCGGTTCCTTGTGTTTCAACTTACGCCCTCTATTTCTGACCTTCTCCTGGCAAATGGAGACCTGCACATGTCGCACGAAAACACAAAACTGCATCCCCTTTCGATGCTCAACATACAACATTTCAGAAGTGTTTCGAGTTCTGGGGCTCCAAAATCCAAACCGTTCGAGCTGTTTCGTATGGCTTGCTTCAAAGAGGAAGTGCGAACTGCTGTCTAAGTCTATATATAATATATATGTGGGGTGCATTTCAAGTTCCATGTCCTGGGATCCGCTTGTCTCCCCATTTAATTTGTACCTAATTGCGATGGCCTCCAACCTAATAGCAATGGCCTTCAACCTAGAAGCGATGGCCTCCAACCTACTAGCGATGGCCTCCAATTGCAATGTTTCACTACCTTCCCTTGGTTTACTGTTGGGCTCCACACTTATCATGAAGATTCACCCCTGTCTGTCAGAACCTGCTGGCGAATGAGTCGCTCCCATGTGGGGACTTGAACTTGTCCTTCACGTTCCTGCTTAGCTGGCTCCTTCCCTACATGTTCTTATCACTGATGATTCATTACCTGATCATTTGAGCTATCTGCCTCATCAACGGGTTTGCAAATCAACACTTGATTGGCCTCCTCGACTCGCGGTCCTTGGTCGTCAATGACCTTCAGCTCATCCGTTTGTCTTTCTTCCCGTTCTGCTTGTGGAGGGAATCTCTCTGGGTCAAGCTCAACCAAGTTTCCAGCACCTCGTTCAGGAACGGTGCTCTTCCAAGTTCTCAACATGACGGGCAACCAAGTCTCTGTCAACACATGCTTTATTTGCTCCGCCAAACACCGGTACACTTTGACTCCGTACATCACCGGTGAGCACCAATGCTCCCTTTGAGCACCAATTGCCCTCTCGAGTTCATGCCAACGATGTCTCTTCTCATTTGGTGACTTACGCAAAAGGTCCTTTGATCAGCACTTGATCACCCTTTGTTTGGTCTGTTTCGATGAATCATTGCTCGCCTAGCATGTCTTTCTTCATTTTCATTCAAGGCGGAGTCGAAAGTCTCATTACTTTCACCGACCATGCCAAGCACTGGAATCGTGACATCTGCACCAAGAGATGCTGTTGCGGTGAATACCCTTCTTGTCTCGTCAGGTATTATGGGCACAGTTTAGCTGATCACACGCTCTTCCGTTTCTTCCTTTGTCTGAGGATTGAGTTCTGCGGCTGTGACTGTGTGTTTTGTTCCATCACTGGCCAAGTGGTCGCTCCATCCTGCACCAAACTGTGGTCCTCCATTGCTGACAACTGTCTTTGGTGCACCTGCCCAACGCTTCCAAAAGCGATGATACGCCTTTCTGACATGTCGCATCTTCATGACTTTCCCATGTCAACCAAGTTCAACAGTTTCAATTTTCTTTGACAATTCAACTTCAATGGTATCAGAACATGGAAGTAGGTTGAACCGCAGGTCCTTCACAGCCTTTCAGACATTGTGACTTTTCTCACCTGTAGTTTTTATCATTTGGACATGACAACCCTTTGGCAAGCGAATACAAAGTTCATTAGCTCTGGCAGCCTTTAGCATCGTGAAAAAGCGCGGTGTTGATCGATGTCCAAGACATCTCCTCAGCAGGGACATGTTATACCCCTGCGGATTGTTCCGCCGGCCCTTTTGGCTGAGGGGAGGGGGGGGAGAGGGGGGGAGGGGGGGGGAGAAGTTAGACTTGTCAAAAATCCGCGCCGTGGGCACAATTAGACTAAAACAAAACAACTACTAGGATAGCATACGAACCAATCACCTAAAACACGCCGCGCCCACGGGCCGGCGGATTCTTTTTCCTCGTCCTTCATGTTGAGAGCCTCAACCGTCAGCACACAATGTACAACGTGACTCTGCTTATGCTCTTGCATGTGCTCTTGAAGTCCTATCAACATTTCTTCACAGAATCGCGGAGGATACTCTTGAGCAAGTTTGGAACGGGAGGCCCTAGTGGAACCTGTCACATGTTGGTGGCCATGGGACTGATCACACAGTTTATATATATATATAGACAGTCTAATGCTTTTCCTGTGAAGTTTACTGTTTTCTTTGTCTCTCAACCCGAACATGCATTGCCATCGTCATTTGCCACATTCCTTGGTGTGAATACCTGCAAAGTGCAACTGTTCCACAAGGTGGGCACAACAACGTTGATTTCATGACTGCAACATGTTCTCTCAACGAATCTCTCCTTTGTTGTTGCCAAAGTCCCAGTCTGCAGAATCTTGGCACAGACAAAACTTCTGCTACCTCTATTTTTGGGCCTGCTGTACCTCAAGTGATGAATGAAACATCTACTGGTTCATGTGGATCTGTTTCGCAGAGCCAGGCTCTATGCAGTACTTCATTGACAAATACAATTTCTGGTGGCCCCATCGATCTATCATGGCACTTCTCTTCAGTTGGCTCACTTGCTCTTGTAGGGCTTAAGGCCTCTGCTTTGTCTGAGCACTCACCGCCGCTGCAACTGCCTCCCAGTTCGAGATGAACTTGTTATAACTTGCTCAAGCCGCCCTCCTCATGCTCCATTTTGTTATTTTTTTGCGAACGCTTGAGCCCATCCCCCTCCCTCGTGTCCACAACTTCGAGGATTATCTGTTGCATCATCCTCTCCTGGTTGATGGCTTCATCGGTCAAGTTCTCCTTGGGCTTCTTGCGATTCATCATCTTTGCCTGGGGAGGACACGGCATTTGGTGTGATTTGCTGGCTCCACCAGCTTTCTGCTGCTCCTTCTTCTCCATCCATGTGGCCTGTAGGCGTCCCTTCTTTGCTGAGTCGACACTCGATGAAGAGCAGAAGTTTCTTTGTGCCCACACATGACTTCAGGGTGATGTGACTGCCAATCCACTGCAATCCACTGGATGTAGTGCGTCTCTTCCTGGTACGCCCCTGTGCAAGTCTTCTTGTGTTTGAACGTTCCAGCCTCGTACAAGGCGTGGCCCATGATTGGGCATGCCGATAGGTCCTCCGAGTGATCTGAAGCTTCGTCCAAACTAATGAACTCTGAAGGATTCTCCTCCTCCTCCTGTTTTTCGAGGAGGTTATCCGTCAGCTCCCGGGCAAGTTGGCTGGTCATTGCAGTGCTCAAGAGGGTGATGCTTGTTCTCACTCGCTTGGCTTAGTGCCTCAAGCACTGGAGCATAATGGCCACGAGCTGTTCTTTTGAGCTTGTTTGGAGCTTTATCCAAAATGATGAAAGCACAGGACTCTAACTTCCGCAATAGTTAGTTCCTTCGACGCCGCCTTTCTAACCACAAATAAGGAATCTGTGCAATCTCCGTGAGACAAGTGTGCCAACTTGTTCGTTTCCTGTCTCCCAATGACTCTCAACCCCCGTTGATTGACACGTTCTTCAATATCCCTAAGAACCAACTCCACAACCAGAGTCTTCCAGTAGGCAGTGTCAGGCACAGCAGATCTGCGGACTCCAATGCCGACTGATGAGACAACTCAGTCGCCCCCTTCCCAATACGCTCAGTATGTTTTGTTCATAGGTGGCAATCATGGCATCAGACATTCCCACTGGAGAGAACAGCCCTTTTCGCATTTTGTGATGATGCCCCAGGTGATGTTCTCCAACTTTGCATTGGTCTTTCTTGGAAGGTTTTCCTTTTCCCGTCTTCTTTTGAGTCATTGGTGAAGTCCCCAGCAACATTCATGCCTTTGCCGAACTGGACCTCCTCCGTGGGGTAGACTTCAGACTTCAAAAGGCTCATCATTGCTTTCAAGGATGTACACACAATCTTGAGCAGTGCACATTATTTCTTCCAATGACCTGTCGGAAGAGACACGTGGCACTGGGTATTCTGCTTCAGTGCTTCAATCTTTCTCCTGACTGCCCAGTCAGTTGCCATAGGTGCCACGAGTTGGATGGTGATCTATACCCTCGGCTCACTTTCATTTCCACTCACTCGTTCCTCTTTTGGCTTCAGTGTTCTCTCATTTTGATCTGTCATCTGCCTTCGCAGTTTTCACTGATTTCCCATAAGGAACACATGTCTCATAGCACTGAGGCTGACATAGGCTTACAACTTCTACATATAATTGACTGATCCTGACTATTTGAATCGTGGGTAAGCTTTTTAGAGCATCAACCCTCTCACTGCATTTGGCAAGCCACCCAGTGATCAAGTTCCTATCGACTTCATTCTCCTTCACCCAGATCACATGGAAGTAATTATGCATCACCCGTTGGAGCTCATCCTTCGATACCTCCTTGTATTTCTCGCGGAGTGTGTCCAAAACAAGTTTTCAACCAGATTTCACGTTTTCACAATACAGACTTTTGCAGCCATCGGCTTCGCTGGCAGGTCACCCACGTGCTCTGGTAGCATTGGGCGTCGTCCTCCTGGTTGCCTTGATTCGGTTGCTCACTGGCAGGCCTTGAAGTTTTGGTCGGACTCATCGCAGGTTTGAGAAGTCATGTAAGGCCTGTGGAACTTAGTGAGACCTTTTGCCTTCTGTCAACCTCTGGAGGCGAGTTAGGGCAGTGCAAAGGCTGCAAAAACCACCTTCGACTGCAACTTGAGCTCTTTGGTGCAGAGATTGAGTGAGCATGAAGACAACAACTTCTGCCGGTCCGTTGGGATGCGGTTTTCTTGGAATGTGCAAAACTTGTGTAGAGTGCGCTTTGATTGAAAGTTGTGTCCTTCAGGCCCATGAAGCAGCAGAATGTGATGTCCGTTGATTGCAAGATGCCTGTCAACGACGTGGCGTGTTTGGCTGGCCTTTTGACCGGTAAACTACTTGCCATTTGGCGGAGCCTTTTGCCGGAGTCCAACAGCAACATCCGACGCAGTGGACCGAGTAGAATGAGGCAGCATGTGGCAATTCTTTGCCAGTGCATTTTGTGAGAGCTCCGATGAAGGAAGCGCACGAAGCGCACGCGATCTTGAATCATTTTTGCACTCAGCTGAGGGCTGAAGAGAGGTTTGACTCAGATCCGAAGACCTCTGAACGCCTTGATGACCTGCGCTGACTCCATGAAAAAGGCGACCAGGTCAGATTGGAGTGCATTGCCTCATGCATGCAGAGCATGTACAGCAGAGCCTCCAGAGTCTCTTGTGAACATTACTGTGGTTTGGTGTTGAGGTGACTGGACCAGTAGGGCAAGCAGCGGACAAGTTGGAATTTCAGTGAGCCGGGGTGGTCTTTCATAAATGAGCTTGACACCGGAGCATCAGCTTGAATCTAAGGAGCTAGATGTGCGGTCAGTATTTCGGTGTGACTTACGTTTTTTGCGATTGTGAAGGAAAGAAAACAGAGTAAGCAGATCGTTGATTCTCACAGGTACTTAGCACCAGGAAACTGGACCTCTGGGCAGATCTACATGACCGACATTTGTCTCACTCCGCAGGTGTGATCATGAATGTTTCGTTGCATCTACTTGAGGAGACTTTGAACACAACAAACCAAGAACGAAGGGTGTGACAAGACCTCTGGTTCTCAGACAGAAAGTTTTTGCTTGATTCGCCAGTCCTGTGATACCTATGAATGCCCCTCCCACTCGAAGCTGAAGGGCAAAGGCTGGAAGTCTGGAAGTTTTCATGGCTTGATGATGTTCCAAAAAGGGTGAGTCCCGTTCGATTTTTTTCTTCTACAGAAATCCGGAAGAACTTCCAAAGGAACTCCTTAGAGCCTTAGATGAAGAAAAGACATAACTTAGAAGAAATCAATTCCCTTTTCAGATCTTTTGGACATCCTGGCCTTTACTGCCCGCAACGTACAGATTGCCAAGTGGCGAGATGAAAGAGAAAATGCAAAGATGAAAGAAGGATCCACGTCTGATCAGAGCAGAAGCCAGCTTCGAAGAATTTATTCAAACGAAGCGTGCGAAATGAGCAGCTCGTTCGCCGCTGGAGGCATTTTTGGCTTCTCAGATGCGCGATGCTGTGTGCGACGACTTTGCCAGGAAACGCAATCGACTTTGACATTTGTGACAGTTTTTTCCCGAATGCGTAGCGAAGGGTTCCCGTTTATAGTTGGGGGTGTGGGGGTTGGACATGTGTTTGCATGGCTTGCGTCGTGTCGTCGTCTCTCGTCGTCTGTCGTCGTCTCTCGTCGTCTGTCGTCGTCTCTCGTCGTCTCTCGTCGTCTGTCGTCGTCGTGTCGTCGTCGTCGCGTCTCAAATTTGCTGCCATTGGGGGAAGCTTTTGCAAGTGACTTGGTATGGACGTGTCGCGTGTCAGTTTGCACCGCTATTCCATTGTGACTTGCGGGACACGGACATGTCGCGCAAGAAACGTGATGCATTTCGCTGCACAGGCGCAGCGTTTTGTGAGATCCGCAGTTTGCTGCGCAGTGCCATTGGGATTAGCGTTTGGAGAGTCGTGTTTTTGGGGTGTTGGATGTGGACGTGCCATTGGGATTTGCGTTTCAGGGTGTGGCATCGAAGCTCTGTTTTCGTGACAAGTCTCAGCTGAAATGGCGATTTTGGTGGATGGGAGTGTGCTCTGAACGGGTCGAAATCATTCCAAACGTGTGGTGTGGTGCAAATTTTGTTGAAGCTCACACGCGATGATATTGTCACTTTTCGTGGCAGGCGCAGGACTTCGTGCGGGCTTTGAAGCGTGGAAGTGCGATTCTCGTGGCAGGCGCAGGGAGTCGGGAGGTTGCGAGGTGTGAGGGAGGTGACATTTCGTGGCAGGCGCAGTACTTTGTGCGCGTTAGACGTGTGGATGGGGAAAGATTCGTGGCAGGCGCAGGGAATCGTGAGGTTGTGAGTTGTGGTAGAGGTGAATGTCGCTGTCCCATTGGGATTGGCGTGTGAGCGGATGTTGTTTGGAGGGGCTGGAATCGCGAAACTGCTTGGCAGGGCTGCGTGATGTGTGTGCTCCGATGGGTGTTTCCGCTTGACTTTTGGAGGAAGTCTCGTACCAAACGCTCGTTTTGCAGACTTTGACGTGTGAGTTTTTGAGGAAGTCTCGTACGAAACGCTCGTTTTGGAGACTTGACGCGCAACCCTCTGCGGAGATCGTGCGTGTCGAGTGTGCGAAACGCAGGCGAGAGTGCGATTTGTCCCATGCGCGCGCAACCCTCTGTGGAGATCGTGCGTGTCGAGTGCGCGAAATGCAGGCGAGAGTGCGATTTGTCCCATGCGCGCGCAACCCTCTGCGGAGATCGTGCGTGTCGAGTGCGCGAAATGCAGGCGAGAGTGCGATTTGTCCGGTGCCCGCGCAACCCTCTGCGGAGATCGTGCGCGTCGAGCGCGCGAAATGCAGGCGAGCACTGGCGACTTTGTAGTACAACTTTAGTACGCGGGGTATCTGGGGAGCTGGAAGATGAGAACTGGTGACTTGGTAGTACGACTTTAGTACGCGGAGCAATTTGTGGAGCTGGAAGCTGAGAACTGGCGACTTTGTAGTACAACTTGAGTACGCGGAGCAATCTGTGGAGCTGGAAGCTGAGAACTGGCGACCTTGTAGTACAACTGTAGTACGTGGAGTATCTGGGGAGCTGGAAGCTGAGAACTGGCGACCTTGTAGTACAACTTTAGTACGCGGAGTATCTGGGGAGCTGGAAGAGAGTCCCACAAGTGTCCCGCAACAGTGTCCCACTAGAGTGTCTCACAAGAGTGTCCCTTAAGAGTGTCCTACAGGAGTATCCCACAAGAGTGTCCTACAAGAGTGTCCCACAAGAGTGTCCCACGAGAGTGTCCTACAAGACTGTCCCACAAGAGTATCCTACAAGAGTGTCCCAAGGAGTCCCACAAGAGTGTCCCACAGAGTGTCCCACAAGAGTGTCCCACAAGAGTCTCCTACAAGAGTGACCCACAAGAGTGTCCTACAAGAGTGTCCTATAAGAGTGTCCCACAAGAGTGTCCCACAAGAGTCTCCCACAAGAGTTTCCTACAAGAGTGTCACACAAGAGTGTCCCACAAGAGTGTCCCACAAGAGTGTCCTACAAGAGTGTCCTACAAGAGTGTCCCACAAGAGTGTCCCACAAGAGTGTCCCACAAGAGTGTCCCACAAGAGTGTCCTGAAAAACTGTCCCACAAAAGTGTTCTACAAGAGTGTTCCACAAGAGTGTGCCACAAGAGTGTCCCACAAGAGTGTCCCGCAACAGTGTCGCTCAAGAGTGTCTCACAAGAGCGTCCCTTAAGAGTGTCCCTTAAAAGTGTCCGACAGGAGTATCCCACAAGAGTGTCCTACAAGAGTGTCCCACAAGAGTGTCCCACAAGAGTGTCCTAGAAGAGTGCCCCACAAGAGTTTCCTAAGAGTGTCCCACAAGAGTGTCCTGCAAGTGACCCACAAGAGTGTCCCACAAGAGTGTCTCACAAGAGTGTCCCACAAGAGTGTCCTACAAGAGTGTCCCACAAGAGTGTCCTACAAGAGTGTCCCACAAGAGTGAAGAGTGTCCTAAAAGAGTGTCCCACAAGAGTGTCCCACAAGAGTGTCCTACAAGAGTGTCCCGCAGGAGTTTCCCACAAGAGTGACCCACAAGAGTTTCCTACAAGAGTGTCCTACAAGAGTGTCCCAGAAGAGTGTCCCACAAGAGTGTCCTACAAGAGCGCCCCACAAGAGTGACCCACAAGAGTGTCCTACAAGAGTGTCCCACAAGAGTGTCCCAGAAGAGTGTCCCACAAGAGTGTCTTACAAGAGTGTCCCACAAGAGTGTCCTACAAGACTGTCCCACAACAGTGTCCCACTAGAGCGTCTCGCAAGAGTGTCCCTTAAGAGCGTTCTACACGAGTATCCCACAAGAGTGTCCTACAAGAGTGTCCCACAAGAGTGTCCCACAAGAGTGTCCCACAAGAGTGTCCCACAAGAGTGTCCTACAAGAGTGTCCCACAAGAGTGTCCCACAAGAGTGTTCTATAGAGTGTCCCACAAGAGTTTCCTACAAGAGTGACCCACAAGAGTGTCCTACAAGAGTGTCCTACAAGAGTGTGCCACAAGAGTGTCCCACAAGAGTGTCCTATAAGAGTGTCCCACAAGAGTGTCCCACAAGAGTTTCCCACAAGAGTTTCCTACAAGAGTGTCCTACAAGAGTGTCCCACAAGAGTGTCCTACAAGAGTGTCGTGTAAGAGTGTCCCACAAGAGTGCCCTGCAAGTGACCCACACAAGTGTTCTACAAGAGTGTCTCACAAGAGTGTCCTACAAGAGTGTCCCACAAGAGTGTCCCACAAGAGTGTCCTAGAAGAGTGTCCCACAAGAGTTTCCTAAGAGTGTCCCACAAGAGTGTCCTGCAAGTGACCCACAAGACTGGAGTATCCCACAAGAGTGTCCTACAAGAGTGTCCCACAAGAGTGTCCTAGAAGAGTGTCCCACAAGAGTGTCCCACAAGAGTGTCCCGCAGAGTGTCCCACAAGAGTGTCCTACAAGAGTGTCGTACAGGAGTGTCCTACAAGAGTGTCCCACAAGAGTGTCCCACAAGAGTGTCCTATAAGAGTGTCCCACAAGAGTGTCCCACAAGAGTGTCCCACAAGAGTTTCCGACAAGAGTGTCCTACAAGAGTGTCCTACAAGAGTGTCCCACAAGAGTGTCCTACAAGAGTGTCGTGTAAGAGTGTCCCGCAAGAGTGTCCTGCAAGTGACCCACAAGAGTGTTCTACAAGAGTGTCTCACAACAGTGTCCCACAAGAGTGTCCTACAAGAGTGTCCCACAAAAGTGTCCCACAAGAGTGTCCCACAAGAGTGTCCCACAAGAGTGTCCTTTAAGAGTGTCCCACAAGAGTGTCCTACAAGAGTGTCCCACAAGAGTTTCCTACAAGAGTGGCCCACAAGAGTGTCCTACAGAGTGTCCCGCAAGAGTGTCCTACAAGAGTGTCCTTTGGACATATTAGTTTTTCGATCGTGTTTGCATTCGGGTTCGTGGGTTCCATCTTGTTTTGTTTCCTTGACAATCCGCTTTGAAGTGAAGCGTCCAGACTCCGGAGTCTGACCAACTCTGTCATTTCCTGACTCCAGTTAATGTATCATGTATCATACCCACCATGGAGAAAGACTATAAGCAAACTAAACGACAAGTTTCCGCTACCTCCGTCTAGCCATGGAACATGGAAATGATGGATGGATCAGAAGAGGGACAGGTAAAGGAAAGGAAAAGTTTTCGAGGCCCGGGCAGGACGAGGCCGTCCACGTGGACGTGGACCTCCAGCAGCCATTCCGATGGCTGGTGATGCCAACGCCGATGATGATCCTGCTGCTGAGGGCCGAGGATCAGAAGTTTGAGTTTGCGGATCATGAGGCTTTGGTCGGCGCACCCAAAAGAAAAGGTCAACAACCCAAGAGTTTGATCCACCAAGTGTTCTCCTTATCTTTGGCTATGCTACTGCGCAATGCTGGCAGCATCCCAGAGGTAGCTCATCGAGCTTTCACATTGGCCACATGCCTTTGCAGTTTTCGGTCATTGGTCTTTTTCTGAAAGGGTAAGGCTGGTGAGGGTCATTCAATGAGAATGAGAATTGAATTCAGAAAACATGAACAAACACTAAACACTGGACCAAATCATACTCAGTATACTCATGCGCATATACTGCAATAAATCAGACAAGTTTGCAGTCCATTGGGAACGTGGTGGGCCTGGCAGGCAACAAACAACAATCCCATGAGTTGCTTCCCTCCGATTACATTGACGCATGGAACCAGTTGTATAGTAGGGGAACCAGGACCGGGGCGGGGATTTGATTTTATGTGATGATGATGTGATGTGACTGTGACTCCCTTGATGCAAATAGTTGCCGCTGAGAACCTGTTGCAAGGTCTTTGGCGTGGAAAAAGCAGAATCACTGATGGAGTCCCTTCACAAACAAAAGAAGAAACTATTCTACTCAGTTGGAGACTCAGTCCAAGACACTTCAGCTTGGTGGTGGGAGGGTGATCTCTATGGACTTGGACTCAGACTTGGAGTTTGGGCCTTTTGACAAGGATTGAGGCTCGACTGCGCCTAGACGTTCTCCATTGCCTTTGGAGAGCCTAGGCCTGTTTCGGTCCGAACATGGTAGCGTGGTGGATGCTGGCTGGCCAAGCTGCATCCAGTACTCAAGCTGTACTGACACTGACACTCGTGGGTTTCGCTGGGAGTGCTTGTGGCTTGAGGACAGAAGTGGCTTGCATCGCAAGATCTTTACAGTGCCTGTGACAATAGCAGTGGGCCAAAGGCCAGCCAGCCAAACTCATGAAGGTGGTGGTACGTGATATGGTCATTTGTATGTTGAGTTGAGGTGGAGGCGGAGGTTGAGATTGTGTGCATTTTACTTTTAGTTGCTTTGTTACTTTAGCTTTGTTGCCTTTTGTTCACCATCCATCACCCCTCCTCTTCATTTCTGTGCCTCCCCGGTCCCCGCTCGGTTCACCGGACCTGACCCGACAAGGTCTTTTTCACGCTCTTGATGGACGCATCCCCAGTTGGTGGCAAGACGGTGTGGTCTGGTCAATGATTGTTTGCAATAATTGCGGGCAAGAGGAAGCCAGCATCTCTTGCTGTGTTGTGTTGTGATGACTCTGGTGTTTAGTGTTTAGTGCAGTTTACACTTTTCTTTCTCTATCCCATGACGGCCACGGCGGGAATCACAGAAAACAAGTTAATTGTACTTGAAAAGACCTCTAAAGTTGACAGGGCCCTCATGAGTTATGCGCTGTGCTGTGAGTGCGGGTTGTTTGGCTTTGTGAACCACAAGTGACATTTCTGACGTGTTACACACCCCCTTCAAGTGCTGAAGGTCAGCCGTGGATTTCTTGAACTTCACGCATGGTGAAGAGGTGCCCTTGGAGGATCATCACCTTGTGCAAAACATGGTGCTGACCCCGGCAGTGATTGGATCAGGCCGGCGGCCGGCGGCCGGACATGATTTTCCAAAGAGCCTCCTATTGTTGTGTACAGCGGGTGCAAAGACCGACACAAAGTCTTGACACAAAGTAGAAGGACAACCCACACTACAGGTTACCAACTTCTCCTTGTTAGTTACTGTTGCTGTGCTTTGTCTGTGTGAGAATGCCAACTAGGGCGGGCATCCTTGCTCCACAAGACCACTGCTGTCATTCATCAGCTGCGCCTCTTTGCTGGTCCGAAGGCTAGTTTGTTGTACATTGAACGTTTAGTTTGACAGGCTTTGCAGTGCCACAATGATGGGTGGGTGGCGGGGCGTTATCCAATGTTGCCAGGCCACAGACTTTGATGCCATTCGTCGATTCTTGGGGTGCGCACTGATTTTGGCACAGAGGTTGGCATTGCGGAGCTCCCCCAAATCAACTTCGAGCAATTCATCAAATCGTTCGAGGACACTTGCCAAGAAGCATCCCTTGTGACCAAACATTTGCAGCTTCACAGAAGCATCTTGGCTCCAAATTGGGTTGGTCAAAGTTCATAAAAGCTTTGAAGTTTGAAGAAGGCTGAGTTGAACACTTGAATTGTAGTGACTTTGATGGTGGTCGTGATGTACGATGACGGTAAATGAGTCAGGCGATTGTCCAGGCCCACAGCCCACATGTGTTTTTCTTGGATTCCGTGCCGTGACAGGTGCCACTGATTCTCAACAGAGCAACGTCAGTGAGGGTCATGATCATGACTCTGATGGGGATGGGCCGACTGCTGGTCATGCGCAACTCCAAACCATCTTTCCCAACGCTATCCTCATCCCAGGAGCCTTTTGGCGGAAGTACCCTGAGGGCCGGGCCGGGAGGGGGCTTGAAGGGACGCATGCAGTTCTTTGTTGGAGGTTCAGATGTTCCCTTAAATTACATTCCTTGTCAAAGGACTGGACACTGACCACTGACCGCTTGACTTCACTCCCACTTCAACTTCACTTCACTTGTAATTTAGTAGAAGGTGCCAGGTGCAGTTGAAAGTTGGTTTGTGAGGTCAAACACATCGCCCACAACCTGACCCAAGAGCTCCTGGTGGCAATGCCGGTACTTCCCGTGTTTCAACAGCAGTTGAAGTCTGTGGAAATTCTTTTGTCCAGAGCTTGGCTGCGACACAGGTTCGTCAGAACCTGCTTACGAGGAACAGGTTGCGAAGACGCTTTTGCTACGTTCAAAGGTGGAAAACTTATCCACTGGCGCTGGGGGTCCATGGTGACCTTCATACAGCACCTCCTCCCTTTGGAAGGTGCCCTGCGAAAATTTTGGGGCCCATCAAAATTCAGCTATTTGAAGAAGGGTGACAAGGATTCCCAAGCCCATGACGCTGCAAAGAAGCCAGGAACTCTTGACTGGGCAGCGCACAGGTTCGGGCCTGATGACAAGGCCAACGAAGAAGGGGAGGCGATGGGTTCCGGTTCAGCAACCAAGGATCAGGACGAGCTGAGATGTACAACGGCCCAAATCCGGCAAATTACAGATGCTAGGCTAGGCCCTATCACCGAGCTTTTGATGTTTGTGTCTGGATGAGACATGGGGTGGGGGGTGAGGGTCAATTCCCCCGCAAACGGTGGCGGTGCCACTGGTCTACTCAAGAGCGGTGTGTGCGCCGGCCACGCGCATGTATATATTTTGAAATCGGCCCAGTCCAAGGATGCGGTATTTTCTCAATCTTTCTGGGCATGTGCAAGGATGGTGCTGTTGGTTGCTGGCGTACTGACCCCCGGCTGCAGCTGGCTGCTGAAAGCAAACGACAGGCTAGTATTGGCAACATTATATACATTTCCATACATCATACATTTCCTAGATTTAGATTTCCAAAGCATTGCCAGTTTGTCATTGAACATTGTTTGCAGTTGAATTGAACTTGTGGATGATCTGGTCCAAATCCAAACATCAATCGTCCTGCCCAGCGAATGGTTGCAGGGCGCCACAGCTGGCGGCTGGTACTCTCCATTCACTTGTAGAGGCAGCGATCTCAAGAGCAACGGCTGAGATCCTCCAGCTTGTGGCAACACTGCCCTCAGATATTGCACCTTGCAGTATTGCAAAGTAGTGACTGTCATGTAGAGTGTCTGTCAGTGGTGAAGGTAATGAAAATAGAAACACCGTAATGCGCTTTGATGTGTTAGGGCCAGTTAGGTAAGTTTGGCTGCAAAGTTAGACTGCAACATACATGCATTAGGAGCCTTGACTGAAACAAACAAACTAACGTAACCATGGAGCCATGCAATGGAATGACCCAGGCAGCCACTATTCAGGAGAACTACGAAATTGGGATTGCACGGGTGCAGTTGGGCCTTTCCGTTAAATTTTCCTGTTGGACGGTCTTGCCATGGAGCCTCTGCGCACTTGCCCACAGTGGGGAGCAGCGCAACCTCTGTGCTGCTGCTGCCAAAGTCCGAAAACAATGGCAGTTGGGAGTTGAACAGGGGTCACGGCAGGCAGGGTGCAAAAGTTGATACATGATGAAGTTTGCATCTATCATTGATTGAGATTCTTGGTTAACTTCTTGACTGTTGCTTATTATACGTTTAAATCATGTTTACATCAGAAAGGAAGGAAGGAAGGAAGGAAGGAAGGAAGGAAGGCCAAATGGCAAAAGAAACAACTTATAACTGTGACACTCTCCTACTCCAGGTGAGCGGGAATTTTCAACATCCTCTCGCAAGAAGGTTCCTTGACCCGGATTTCCCAAGCGGGTTCCATGATCTGGTTCAATACATTGCTGCTGGGCGGTCTGGTGAGCTTCCCACTCTTGTGACAGAAGAGCAGCTTCATTCTTACAAACTCTGGTTGGCGGGGCTTGCGTCTTTGAAGACTTGTGAGCAAACAATCGAAGGCGTCTTTACGGGTGGTTTCAGGCAATATGGTTTGATGGTTGCAGAAAGAACACCAAACATTATGGATGTATGTTGAATCTTGAATCACTGGACATTGAACCTGTGACATTCCGACTTCAAAGTGGCCCTGAGGACGACGTTCCCGGGTTACATCTCTCTTCAGCCGTGCGCCGCGGGCCGGCGCTGCGATGGTGTCAAGTGAACTTCGGTTCCGTGAGTTGCGATTGTTTTTGGATCAACACCCCAAGGCGGGCGTGACTGATTGAGTTGAGTATATAATTTTCTGATGAGTTGAGTTGCGTAGCGTGAGTAATTAATGACAGTCCAAGGGAAGCCTCCTGGCCTTTGTTGTTTGGCTCATGTGTCCCCAATTGCCTGACCTTGTATGTAATGAAGAGACCTTAGCTGAATTTGAGTTCAGTTTGAGTTTGGTTTGAGTTTTACTTGTGACTTTCAATCAGCGCAGGAGCTGGTAAACCTAGCACAAGCTCACCATGATCTTTGTACTGGACCTGGCCTGGACATGGCCATCGTGAGGATGCTTCTCGGGCCAGGTCCCAAGCGTACGCATGGCACATGAGACTGAGACCCAATCACCAGCTCACTCATTTTTGGAGCAGCGTGTGAGGCGTAGTGGAAAGTGAGCATTTTTTTTGTGTGTGCGTGTGTGTGGGAGTGTGCAGCTCCACCAACTATTGCAAACGGGAGCGGATCTTTTGGCCGACCTTCACAGGACACGCCCACCAAGTAGACCCTCGCATTCCAGCGAACGACTGTCGCACCTACACAGCTCCATCAACTTTTACAGACAGCAGCAGATCTTTTGGCAGACCTCCACAGCATGTTTCTGGTCCACACCCACCAAGTTGCCCCTCACCTCCACCGTACCTTTCCACCACTACCAACACCACCTCCTCGCCCTCTTCCTGTTACCTCCTGTCCGTCCCTCTCCGTCTTCTCAGAACACACCCTCACCTTGTCCACCACCACGGCGCCGTAAAGTGCCAAAACGCAAGGCCCTCCCCCCACCTGTCCCTACAGACACCAACTGGGACGACTGGGATGCGGACGCCGAGTGTCGCCTAGTCGAGCTCAAGACCTATGTTGCCCGACGCGTGATGGCAACATTAGCAGCATTCCACAACAGGGCAGACTCCTTCCCAGTACCCTTCACTTTGCCCACAACAACGGTTTCTTTGCACAGGGCGTACGCATCACACACCATTTCCCCCACAATCACGAAGAACTTGGAACCTGTCCAAGAACACTCACTCCATCCTTGTCACCCTCCTTCCCTGGGGCACAGGCCAGAAGATTACCCAAGAAGGGGAAGAACAAGCAACCAACCTTTTACAACAGAAGCATGGCGCCGTTTGAACGGACGCTGTTGGGTCATCGACCCTCACAACGCCATCGTCCGTGGCCTAGCTTGGTCCGCGGATGCCACCCCACCTGACATGTAACACCGCAACCACAACCTCTTCCCAACAACTTCCACCCTTCAGCATCCCTCACACAACCGTTTCACTTTACCTGTCTCACCTCTTCCCCACATACCAGCCACCTCCATGGCGAAAAGCGGCTGCGGCCGATGCTGACTTACCGCTTAATTCGGTTCCGTGCATTTCGTGCATTTTCAGCGTTTCTCAGACCACACGCCATGTTTTCATGATTCTTGAGGTCTCTGTGTTTTTAGTGTTTCTTGGCCTCGGGGTCCCCTTTACTGCATGTTTTCCTCGGACATGGCTCGATCTAATTCACTACCTCGTAATTCATTTTGCACGCTGCATTGTCGACCGTATGTAGTGCTCCATGCGTCTTCGTGCTGCTGCGGCTGCCGGCGCCTGCTTGCTGAGAGACAGATGTCTACTCCCGCCTCCCGCTGATTTGACTACAATACTTCAGCGAACGACTGTCGCACTCACACAGCTGCACCGACTTTTACAGACAGCGACAGACATTTTGTCGGACCTCCACAGCATCTACCTGGCCCACACTCACCAAGTTGACCCCCATCTTCACCGCACCTTTCCGCCTCTTCCAGCACCACCTGCTCGCCCACTTCCTGTTCCCTCCACCACCTCCTCTTGCGACACACCTCCACCACGCCTTTCTCCACCCGCCAAGCCCAACGGACAAGTCACACCCTCAGAAGCCCAGTTTTCCGCAAGCAGCACCGCTACCAGCACCAGCTACGATCAGCGCCTGCCAAACAAGCCACCTACCCAAGCACATTTTCCTCAAACAACACTGCCATCAGCGTCAGTCTTACCAGCGCTGCTACCGGCAACCTCCCCTCAACCGAAATAACGCACACCCTCACCAGTACATTCACAACAACCAACCCAGTTTCCAGCCATCATACCTTGAGGACAGCCACCTTCTGGGATTCACCCCCAACCTGCCACACGCTTCACGGCAGATCCAAACCATTAGCCACCACACAACAAGACCTTGAATGCCCGAGCATGCGGCGCAAGGCGCCACCACAATCCTCCCCACTTTTCCCTTCACGCGATATCCACCCACAGTCCACCACCTATGGCCAAAAACCAAACCACCCACACCCACTCCAACACCACACTCCACAACGATAAAACAAGTCGCGCCCTCACCAGCACAAGTGCAGCAAACCACACCGCTACCAGCATCAGTCCTACCAGCATTTTCCCACAAACAGCGCTACATAGCAAGGGGCGCCTAACACCGGGGCTCGGTGGCTCACACCCCGGGGCCCCGAAATTGCTAACGACAAACCGCCGCAGGCACCGAGTTCGCCCGCATCAGCGCTACCCAAAACAAGTCAGTCACACCCTCACAATCGCAAATCAGCACCCAACACCGCTACCAGCATCAGTTACACCAGCACTGCTCCCACAAGCAGCCCTACTGCTACCAGCAGGGACACCCAACCAATCACTTTCCACACACAACACTCTTACCAACCTCCTTCCGATCCGCACTGTTACCAGCACAGCACCACTGCCACCAGCAGCGCCACCCAAACAAGCCACACCCTCACAAGCACATTCTCCACAAGCGACACTGCTACCAGCGTCAGTCACACCAGCACTGCCACCAGAGAGCGGCGAACAAGTCACACCCTCAGACGCCCGTTGCACGCTTACAAGAATTTCTCGTCAACTACTAAACTTGTAACTCCTGCATCGAATCTCTGTGCATCATTTCACCGCAGATTGTTTGTATACATGTTTCAATGCAGCCATTCTCCAGCTGGCTGAACTACAATAATTACATTCGGTGATTTCCTTTGCTTTCAGATGGCAGCTGTTCCTGCCGCACAGACCACTGCCGAACTGCAAGACAACAACAGCACTAATGCCAGTATCAGTGTTACCCAGCACTGCTACCAGAGAGCGGCGGACAAGTCACATCCTCAGAAGCCCAGTTTTCCGCAAGCAACACAGCTACCAGCACCAGCTACGATCAGCGCCTACCAAACAAGTCGCACCTACCCAAACACATTTTCCTCAAACAACACTGCTATCAGCATCAGCAGTGCTACCGGCAACCCCAACGCACACCCTTGCCAGTACATTCACAACAACCAACCCTGTTTCCAGCCATCATACCTTCAGGACAACCACCTTCTGGGATTCACCCCAGACCTGCCCGGGCATGCGGCGCATGCCGCCACCACAATCCTCCCCACTTTTTCACACGATATCCACCCACAGACCACCACCTATGGCACCTTCACCAGCCAAAACCAAAACCACCCACACCCACTCCAACACCACTCTCCACAACGATCAAGCAGGTCGCACCCTCACCACCACCAGCGCAGCTCAACACACTGCTACCAGCATCAGTCCTACCAGCATTTTTTCCCACAAGCAGCACTACATAACAAGGGGCGCCTAACACCGGGGCTCTCTGGCTCACACCCCGGGGCCTCAAAATTGACAACGGCAAAACACCGCAGGCACAGTTTTCGCCCGCGCCAGCGCTACCCAAACAAGTCACACCCTCGCAAGCATAAATCAACACCCAACACCGCTACCAGCATCGGTTGCACCGGCACTGCTCCCACTAGCAGCCCTTTTGCTACCAGCAACGGCACCCAAACTATCACACCCTCACAAACACACTTTCCACCAACAACACTCCCACCAGCCTCAGTCAGATCAGCCCTGTTCACAGCGCAGCACTACTGCTACCAGCAACACGACCTAAACAAGCCACATCCCCACAAGTGCATTTTCCACAAACAACCCTGCTACCAGCATCAGTCACACCAGCACTGCCACCACTGCTATCAGCATCAGTCATACCAGCGATGACGAGAAGCTCACCGAGAAAAAAACTCAACAAGAAGCCACGACCCAACTGGAAGCACGTTGTCAGAGTTCTCCAGTCACTTTCAAAGACGATGGACAACTCTCCCAAACCTGTATTCACGCAGGGGACATGCATTGCAGAGCTCATTGACAGTACACTCAACACTTTTACTAGTTGCGCCGATTACGACTTTCTGTGTGTGTCAAACCCCGTTTCCAGGGGCACTACTCTCTACTATTTCTCCTTCCTTTCATCATCAATGTACAGTTTGCAACAGCCGGGGTGAACTACAATATTGACCATTGGTGATTTCCTTTGCGTTCAGATGGCAGCTTCTCCTGCCGCACAGACCACTGCCGAACTGCAAGACAACAACATCACCTCTGCCAGTATCAGCGTTACCCAGCACTGTTACCAGAGAGCGGCGGACAAGACACGCCCTCAGAAGCCCAGTGTTCCGCCAGCAACACAGCTACCAGCACCAGCTACGATCAGCACCTACCAAAACAAGCCGCGCCTACCTTCCTCCAACAACACTGCTATCAGCATCAGGCCTACCAGCGCTGCTACCGGCAACCTCCCCTCAACCGAAACAACGCACACCCTCGCCAGTACATTCACAACAGCCAACCCTGTTTCCAGCCATCATACCTTCAGGACAGCCACTTTCTGGGATCCACCCCAATCTGCCACAGGCTTCACGGCAGATCACAACCATTAGCCACCACATAACAAAACCTGCCGGCGCCTGCCGCCACCACAATCCTCCCCACTTTTTCACTACACACGACATCCACCCACAGACCACCACCTATGGCACTTTCACCAGCCAAAACAAAACCACCCAGACCCACTCCAGCACCACTCCCCACAACGATCAAACGAGTCGCACCCCCACCAGCGCAAGCGCAGCAAAACACACCGCTACCAGCTTCAGTCCTACCAGCACTATTCCCACAAACAGCACTACACAACAAGGGGCGCCCAACACCGGGGCTCGGTGGCTTACACCGGGGCCTCAAAATTGACAACGACAAAACGCCGCAGGCACGGATTTCGCCCGCACCAGCGCTACCCAAACAAGTCACACCCTCACAAGCATAAATCAACACCCAACACCCAACACCGCTACCAGCATCAGTTACACCGGCGCTGCTCCCACAAACAGCCCTACTGCCACCCAAACTATCACACCCTCACAAGCACACTTTCCACCAACAACACTCTCACCAGCCTCAGTCAGATCAGCCCCAGCACTACTGCTACCAGCAACACGACCTAAACAAGCCACATCCACACAAGTGCATTTTCCACAAACAACCCTGCTACCAGCGTCCGTCACACCAGCACTGCCACCACTGCTATCAGCATCAGTCATACCAGCGATGACGAGAAGCTCACCGAGAAAAAAACTCAACAAGAAGCCACGACCCAACTGGAAGCACGTTGTCAGAGTTCTCCAGTCACTTTCAAAGACGATGGACAACTCTCCCAAACCTGTATTCACGCAGGGGACATGCATTGCAGAGCTCATTGACAGTACACTCAACACTTTTACTAGTTGCGCCGATTACGACTTTCTGTGTGTGTCAAACCCCGTTTCCAGGGGCACTACTCTCTACTATTTCTCCTTCCCTTCATTATCGATGTACTGTTTGCAACAGCAGGGGGCCAGGACTCCCCGCCGCGCGTCCTGGCCAACGAAGACCGCGCGCCAGGGAGGTGAAAACGTACCTGCTATTGTTAAACTGTTGAGTGGTTGCTGTGGTCCCTTGGTTTGTTTCATGGTGGTTCATGTACCTGATGTTGTTCCAGGAGGTGTTCAGGTTTTCAGGTACTTCATAAAGGGCTAATGCACGTTTCGCCGTCATCCTGTCGCTCGTTCGTTTTTGTTCTGAGCTTTGGAGATCTGCCCTCTGCCGCTGGGCTTGCCACCGCGCGTTTTGCAGTCACGTGCAAACAATGTTGAGCACTTCAGTTTTGCTGATTTGCGCCATTCCGTTCCCTCACCCTTTTCGACGTGGGAAGCCACCGCCGCGTTGCAGCCCGCCACCGCCGCGTTCTGCAGATGAATGAACAGATTGTTAAACAATTCAGTTGCGCTGACTTTTTCACCTTGCGTTCCCTCATTCCTTTTGACCTGGGAATAGAGTTAACTGCAAACCCATTGTCAAAGTGTGTGTGGCTCGAGTTGGCCCAAGAACTGCAAAAGATCCAATCATTGAACCTCCACAGATCATGAACTGTACCACCTGTTTGTGTGCTTCATCATTTCAGTGCTTTTCCAAAGCCCAACACCAGTCGATTCGTGCTTAAAAGCTTTGTTGCAGCACCGAGCATTGAGGCTCACCATTTAGCCTTCCTCTTCGCTGGCTTCATCCTGCGGGGCAACTGCGTGTGCGGGCCCAGTGCGGCTCTGCATGGCTGCATCGCTGTTGATGGAGCTGAGTCAAGTCCCAAAGACAGTTTTTTGGGCATACACAGGCCCAGACCAACTTTGGATGAATAACTCCTTCCGTCCTGAGTCCTTCCAGAAGCTCTTGTAGAAGGTCAACAAGGTTTTGGACCCTCTTCTTAGACAGACCCCCCCGATTAATCTATTTCTGAGGGGGAATGGCTCTGCAAGACAAATATGTTCATAACCAACTTCCAAAAGCATCAACTCATGAACCAGCGCAATACGAGGTTTACAGCGGATTGAGATGATGGCAATGAGGGATTGAGGAAACTCAAGGCAAAAAATGTTCAGGTGGAATGGGACCTTTTTTAGTGGGGGGTTCCAACTTTTCCAGGAAGGTGGATCAAAGGCTCTCAGGAAGGTGGATCAAAGGCTCTTAGGAAGGTGGATCAAAGGCTCTTAGTCTTGCAGAAAAATTTGGGACGCTGTGATTCGGGTCGCAGGCAGAGGCATCCTCAAGTAGGTCTACTTGTGAATTGACTGCACTAGACCTTTAATCGCAGCAAGGGGCTTTTTGCACACCTCTTGTTTTTCAGAACTTGGGTCAAGCACATCGTGCGAGGTCAGGACATTGGACAGGTCCAAACCGAAAAAACACACCAAACACACATGACCCGGGGTCCCCAGCCTCGGTTCACCGACTCGTCTCGGGAGCGACCAGTCGGTGTCTGTCTCAAAGCGGATCTGAGATGTTGCCCTTCAACGCGGCCATTTTGATGTGCATGGAAGTGCCGCTCGGCTCGGTGGAGCGAGGCGGATCGCCGGTCCGGTTTGGGTGGGCCCAACCGGGCCCGGCTGTGTGGGGGCTGTGTGGGAGAAAAGGAAGGTCGGTGGCGAGGTCGGTGGGTCATGTCTTTCCGACACATTTTGATGTCTTGCAATGAAATGAGGATGAAACATGTGCTGCTACTCAACCGTAACCATGTTGGTAACCCTTTGGTAGCTATGTCGACAGAAGACAAGTGGGAGCTGATGCGGAGCTGAACAGGACCCTGTCGTCACTGAGGTCGACGCCCTTCCTGAACTGGGTGACCTTCTTTCGTCACCGGGGAGAGAAGTATCAGACACAGGCAGGACAGGCATGGGATACAGACCCCAAACGTCCGCGCACGCACAGGACGTTTCGGGACACATGAAGTCTCGGTGACCATGGAGCCCCATGAACGTCAAGTCCAGACCCTTTTTCATACCAAGTTGTGTCAAATAACAGTGCCACAGAAGCGGGGACAGATCCGCAAACTGCCAGTTTGGGGGCTGAACCACCACACACTGCACAAGAGCTGCAGAGCTGCGTGAGTTGCCCTGCCGTGGTAACTCCAACGTCCGTAGTTGTGTGGTGATGTGTGGTGTGTTTTCGCTTCGTGCCCAACTCATTGTGTGAGCCACCGTGAGGGGTGGCTTAGAAGCCATGTTCCAGTGGCTTCTAAGACCCGAACGAAGAACGGCGTCCATCGGAGCCGAAGAAAACCGGTCTCCGGCTCCGGACCTCGGTCACGTGGACGGTTTTGGGATGGTTTTTCTGCGACCGAAGCTCGGTATGACTGGTTTGGGGTGGTGACACCTGCCGGACTCCTGGTGCAGGTGATCATCGCAGGCGTCTGCTTTTTCTTCACCTTTCTGGTCTTTCGATTAGGTCCCAGGACTCAGCTCTGGGGACCATGCGGCTGAATGAAACACACGCCGTTTCGCTGGTTTAATGATGCCTGAGTTGTATTGAGTTGTATCTTCAAGCTTGCAGGTTGTTATGATACCAGCTCTCCAAACTGCGGACTGCACTGCCGGCTTCACAACGAGTCTGCACACGACTCTACCCACTGAAAAACACCGGAACAACGGGTCCCGACGGTGTGCTTTCACGCCCCGTATCCCATGTCGGACCGACGGTCCGCCCGTCCGACCGACGACCGTGTCGGTGGCTCGGGGACGTCACCGACGTGGAAAACGACATGGATTCCAAACGAGAATTACTCCGTTTGGCCCTGAGAACGTGGCGGAACTACTCCGCTTGGCCCTGTTCCTCTATTTGGTCAGTCTACATATGTCTACCTATGTCTACATGATCAAGTGATCCAGAGGCATTTCAAGAACCAAGGAGTAACGGGGGTCTCCTCATGGCCTTGGAGTTTTAGAGATCTTTTCGAAGTTTCTAGCGGCCTCTTTTTGCACCCTTTTCCCAGGTGTTGGCCGAGGAAACAACTCCAGGCCATCGTGACTTTTGGATTCAACGCGTTTTCACCTCCGTTTGTTTCACCTCACCCCAGGTCTCAACCTCTATGGGACAGTGCTCCTAGTGGTTGAGGAGGCGCATCGGCCATCCGATCGGCTACAGATGCCGGGCATGTGGCGAACGATCAGAGCAGTCACCGCACCAAGACCATGGGATTCATGTACATCAACAGGTCGATTAAGTTCCTTCGGGTTCCAGGCTTCAGCAGTGGTTGACAGGTTTCAAAGGGTTTCGACACAGAGCCGTGATCATGCAAATTTCTGGTGAAAACAAAAGAAACTCAGATCAAACTTTACCTGGAAGTCAAATACCATTTAAACAATGGTTGATCTGGTTTTGTTGTAGTGTAAAACCCTTAGTAAAACAATGGTGGTTCGGTAAAGGCTATTAAAACAATGGTGGTTCGACTTCTAGGGTTTATACATATATATACATTCAACTTCATTCAACCAAAATAACCTTAACCTTCTCCACTAACCTTTTTTCTGATTCAACACTGACCACTGGCTCGAAAAAACATATCCGATTCTCAATATGTTGTGTTTAAAAAACACGTTTGCGCTGTTTCTCCATTCCTGTCACTGGTACGCGCCCTTGTACATCCTCCAAAAAAGCCCTGCTAGTGACAGCTAGTGACAGCTAGTGGTCACATGCCACCGATAGCTCCAAAGTCAACA
>CAXIVM010001904.1:0-24000 GCA_964035705.1 Porites rus | reverse complement strand
TACTGGTAACAGGGGCATTACTACTAGGGGTTTTGTCGTGACTGTTCCTCTCGAGCGGATACGCCGTTCATTAGACACTCAGATTCATGGCTTTGGTGAATCTCTCCGAGGATTGTGGACCTGAAAGTGGCTGCTCAGAAAGCCATCAGCCAGGGTTTCCTACGTTTGATTGCGCCGGATGGTCGTTTGCTTGCACCCGGAGCTTCTCTGGAAGGTGTGGGGCTTCAAGAGGATGACGCTGGGCCCAAGTTTAAAGTTGCCTGAGGTTACCCTTCAAAGGCTCCATGTGCATCACAAGAATCTGAGATTCAAAATAGTTCTTGCTTTGAGATTCAGAGCCCCCTGTTCTTGTTACCGTAGCAAAAGCGCTAATACTTGCCGCATAACTCAAGGCCGAGTGCCCATCAAACCTCATGTTGGGGTATCACATGTTGCTTTTTTTCTTCCCCGACAACGAAGTTCCTTTGCACGATGTACAAAGACAAGAGTGTATGATTAATTATGATTACAATATACAGTTGAAATTTAACTTATACCCATATCGCCGCCAAGTGCGCATATCAACCCTTGCCGCAAGATGTCTTCCAATTGAGACTAACAATACTACGTAACATAACATAGCCATGTGTTTGATCATCACAAAGAGCCACAATGTTGTTTATATTGCATATAATACACCATGAAACCTGTGGGCGTTGGAGCAAACATCACTGAGACTGGTGATGTGCAGACCAGGATACCCTTTGTGCTGTAGCACAGCCGCCTCTCATCGCAAGTACAAGGCGAGCCTTTGCTTTGTGGTGTTATGGAGGCAGGGTGGTTTGCTGGGGTGATGGAAACTACGGAGGTGACAACCATCGAGTCCAGGATCGATTGGTGAATGTCCAAGAGATCTATTCCACGGCAGCAGCGTTCGCAGCACGTCTGGCAGATGGAAGCGTGGCAACCTGGGGAAATCCCACTTCGGGAGGCGACTGTAGCGAGGTGTCGGACCGTTTGAAGGATGTGGTCGACATTTGTGCCACTGAACGAGCGTTTGCCGCAATCCTGGGTGATGGAACCGTTGTGACGTGGGGCAATCGCTTTGCAGGTGGTGACAGCAGCCGAGTGAAGGATCAACTGAAGCATGTACAGAAGATCTCTGCGACTCAACATGCATTTGCAGCAGTTCTTGAAGATGAGACCGTGGTGACCTGGGGCGACCCCGACCTTGGGGGAAGCAGCACTGCAGTGCAAAGTCAATTGAAGCAGGTGAAGAAGGTCTTCGCCACACCAGCCGGTTCCTTTGCGGCCCTTCGCGGAGATGGGACAGTGATCACCTGGGGCAATGACCGTTCAGGCGGCGACAGCAGCGAGGTCGCCGAACAGCTACGCGAGGTGCAAGAGATTTCGGCTACGAATGACGCGTTCGCAGCTATCACGGCCACTGGAGAATTGGTGACCTGGGGATATTTGGCTCATGGTGGTGAAAGCAGTGAAATCCAAGGCCGCCTAAAAGCCAGCGGTCAAAAGGTGCGTGAACTGCATGCCTCTCGCTGTGCCTTTGCCGCAGTCCTGAACGATAACACAGTGGTTTCATGGGGCATTGCGCTCTTCGGTGGTGATTGTAGCCCAGTGAAGCTTGGAAGATGATAATGTCGATCCTTTTATCCCTTCGCTTGAATCTACTCTACTCTTGGCTCAGAATGCTCAAATCCCAAGTCGAGAACTCCCCATACAAACCAGCAATTTGGGAAGATGGAGCCGACCCTTTCTACAAACCGTTTTTGCATCACTTCTTCTGCGGTCTTCTCTCTTTTTTCACAGCACAGCATTCGCAAAAACGCGCAGCGGATCGGTGAGTTCAACGAATCAGGACAGATCGACTGTCAGTGGAGCCAGGTCAACCCGCCAGGTCAACCCACACCTGATATCTCCCACTCCGTTGTGTGCTCCGTTCAGGAAAGATCGACTGAACGATGTGGAGACCCTGTACTCCACGGACGCGGCCTTTGCAGCCCAGCTCCGCGACCACCGCGTGCTGACCTGGGGAAACCGCGCGTCGGGAGGCGACAGCAGCGCAGTGCCGAGGAAAGCAGCGCAGGGCGGTGAAGGACGATTTTTCTGTGAACGGTTGGGGCCGTTGGGGATGTACCGGGACTCACAAAGGAATGCTTAATGGAGGTTAGGGGTGCCCATGATCCACTCACTTAGGGACCAACCACCACCCCTTTGTGACCCCTGATATATAATTGTATATATACTGTGTGTTAAGATGTGTGAAGTCATTTGGTCTTGGATCAAGTCGTTTGGATTCTGCGTTTCCATGATTTTCCATGCTGGTTAGATGCAAGAGGCAAGATGAGGTTTGGAGTACACATGAAATAAAGGTGATACCGATTTGTGGATTGCATCAAGAATATAGTTGTATTTTGATAATCAAGAACAGAACCGGCACTTCTGCAACATGCTGTGGTTGTTGCGAGATTGCTTGCGTTCTTTGGTGACCTTGTTGTTTTTGCGCACATGGGCACTAAATTCACTAAATCCTTGATGTACTGTACTACAGTTTTGGAACACGTACTTCCGTAAACCGTCTCCATAGTGTAAAACGAAACAGGTGACCTTTCGCAAGCCGGGTGACTTCTGTTCAATGCTGCCTTTCCCTGCGGCCGGGTGACTTTCCGCAAGCCCGAGGGATTTAACACATACACTACTAGCATATGATAAGATATCATCAGACCTGAGGATCTTAGAAGGCAGGAAATCTTCTTACAGTGTCCACGGCTTTCTTAGTCTCTGGCAAGCCCCTTGGGGCCTTGTTTCCAGCCAAGGTGCAGCAACAGCTTCGGGATGTGACGTCCATTCATGCCACTGGTTCTGCCTTCGCAGCGATAAAGGCTGATGGAAGCCTAGTGACGTGGGGCGATTTGGGCTATGGTGGTGATAGTCTCGCGGTTCAGGATCAACTCCGACACTTGGCAAGAGCAACTTTCGACATTTGCTGAATACCGTAGACTCTGTGGACCTTTTCTTGTGAAGCTAAAGGAAGGACCTCTCATCACATCTCATCATTTTGTACAAATCAGTCTGTCTCCAACTGAAGACGCACACATGGATTTGATGGTGCCCCTCGGCCTGCAGCCGAAATGCTCACGTCTATCACGCATTCCTCCAAGAATTCGATGCCCCAAAACAGTGTTTGCTTCAAGAGGTTCTCAGATTCACCACAAATACTGGGTGTCGACACCCTCCAAAGCCCGCAAAGCCCACCCAGGCAAGACAATGTAGACTCTTGATGAATTTGGATTGTACAACATCCATATATGCTGGTGTTTAATTCATCAAGAGTCCACATTACATGAGATCCAGGAGATGTGCAGATGGTTTCCTCCACGGACTATGCCTTTGTGGCGATCAGGCACGATGGAACAGCAGTCGCCTGGGGAGATCCCGACAAAGGAGGTCAGTTGAGCGAGAAGACCAGGATCGAGTTGCAGAGCCTCATGTCACTTGGGCAGTCGCCATAATGTTTGAGCAGAATGGCTTCTCGGCCCTTTCCTCCCAGAAAAATGGCCCAAAGTTTGCAAAGATCGGTTTGAGCAGAGAGGTGATGGTAACTTGATGTTGAAGAGGAATGCAGCAATTCTTCATTGAACACAATCCGTCTGCATTACTCCAGCTTGGATATGTTTGTTTAATGAGAGGGTATTTGCAACATGTTGAACGTTGCTTGTGATTTGAGTCAAACCCTACTAATGGTTGAGTATGCGTAGATATGCTTCGTGAGTTGAGCTCTGATGCCCCCTTCGATGTTCCCTGTCAAAAGCCATATCAACCTATGCTTGGTGCTGTCTCTTTGGAGTCTCTGGACTCAGGTGATGAGCATGGCATTTGCCTGGATACAACTAAGACTATGATACAACCAGAGGATCGGTTCAGCTGAGGAGAGTAGAGGATCGGTCAGTCCCATGTTCCATGGATGGGGTGGCCTCCAGGAGTGGAAGAAGATCAAACATATTGTGTACCGGTCGAGTTCCATGTCGGGGTCAGTCTCTTGGCGCCCTTTGGGGTACGGGTGCGGATAGGAACACCTGACTAGAGACGGAACTGAAAAGCACTGAAAACGACATGGAACCGCTGGTACAGGAGGTGTCCGGTCTCTGCAGTGTTTACCTGGTCCACGCTGGTCCCCCTGAAGGTCACCTTGGTGGGGTTGGGAGTGGCCATATCTCCCAAGCGGGTGGGCGATTACCCTGCTGGATGCATGAAAGGTGCCTCCAGTCGCTTACCATGCTGGTAAGCCATTTCAAGCCAACCCACCTTCAAATTCTTGGATCAAACTTGCTTTGTGTCTCAAACTCAACGGCTCCAAATCACCTGTTTTGAGATGTAAAGACGACATCCGGTGACTTCGAGGTTTTTGAGACACCCACGGCGCACGGCACAAGAAACCTAAGAATCTTGAGGCTATTTGGATTTGGATCTATATAAATCAAGTACACAAATTTATACTGTTACATGCATACAGCATATATTAAATCAGAACATCACAAGAACAGCTCCCTAGCGCAGCCTTGTGCCATTTATTTAAGCTGCCAATTTCTTGCTGATTTGTTTCACTCCAAATACCTCAAAGACCGTCTCGCTGGATCAAAGAGAGTGGGCGCGAGCAGACGAGACAATCCAACACGTTTAAAGTCCTACGCCCTTGAAGATTCACATGGAACCCGACAACCACCGTGTTGTAGAGGAAAATAGTCTTCCGAAGGTCCATGCCATCAGGTTCCATGTGAATCTTCCGGGGTGCAGCTTTTTGGTGCAATCATTCTTGTTAGACTTGTGACGCTTTGGAACTGCCAAGACATGTTACTTTTTGCACAGATATCTTACGTGTCAGTTGGGAACTTTGTTGTGTTTTCTGTGACTGATGGACATCGCAGGGCAGTCTAGATCCAGAAGTCGAGGTCACATCAACACTGGTTAAACCAATGCTGGCTTGATCTATATAGACTTTAGACATGGTCCAAAGTGCTGCTTGCCCATGAACGGTGTTTGCAGTAAACACGGCAACAGCACGTTGTTATGTTGTCCCTCAACCCTATTTAGATCCACCTATTTTAAATTTTGTTCACGTGTTCGCTCCACGCATCTACCAACACTCCACCGCTCCGATGTAAACTGCGATGGTTCATTGATGCACCAAATCCGCCACAAAGCGGGCAGACCGCCACATGAATCGGACTCATTCCAGTTCAAGCCACCGGTTTGACCGGTTGGGACGTCCCAGAGAGGTGGACAGGGTGCCTTAGAGATCCACAGACCCAGCCGTCGACATCAGGCGCCCTTGGTGAAAAAAATACGAAGGCAGGTGGATCCATAGGGAATAGGGCTTCATAGTGAGCTTCATGTTCTTGGGCCTTTGTTCGGATCTCATAAAGAACCCCATGAACATCGAACTACAGATCCTCATGATCCTTGATACTTGGGGGTCGAGTGGTCTGAGCGCCCGCCAGAATCTCTCCTGGGCCTTTGGGGTGGCCTTGCGCTTTGGACTGCCCGGTGGCCAGACGCGCTGCCAGACGCTTTGGGAGTGGCTGCGAGATGAACATCCCTACATGGCTTTCTGGGTCTTTCACCACCGAACATCGACAGAATAGACTACCTACAGGGTCAACAGGGCTCCGGGTTTTGACCCACAGCCACGTGACCTACAAACGCTTTGTTTTGGCTGACTGGGGGGATGGATTCAGGAGTTATTAAAGGCTTGTAGTCCTGCGTCCTCTTTGGGAGTGGGAGAAGAGCAAACATGAACTATCCTCCATGTGTGGTAGTTTTCTTCAGTTTGAAACATATTTGTATCTCGATAGCTTTTTCTGTTTCTTTTTTAAATCTTTTTTGCACGCCTTGAAAGTCCATCGCTGTTGGGTCAACGAGACTTCTACTCTTGCACGCAAGAGTGAATTGGAAGACAAGCAGGTTCCATGTCTTGTGAGTTCACCTATCGATGCGTGCAGCGAATCGATAGGTTCACAATGGCCCCTTGTTTGACCCTCTCTGTTTCAATTCTTGTCCAAGGCAGGGTTTCGGTCCTAAACTTCCACCTAGTAAAAAGCACGCCCCTCCCCCCGTATGAACAAAATCTCGGGTGCAATTTTGTTAATAGGGGGTCCCTAAAATAGGGGTTGTCCAAAATTGGGTCAGTGGGAGGATATGGGAGGATCCTTTAATCATTGATTAATGACATATATGAAATACAGATTTCCTGGCAGGCGCAGCGCTTTGTGAAGATTGAAGTGCAGATTTCGTGGCAGGTGCAGGACTTTGTAAACCTGGAAGTGCAGATTTTGTTGCAGGCGCAGCTTTTTTTGACCGTGAAGTGTCGATGTCGTGATTAGTATAGCCAAGGTGAATATAGTTAATTATATATAGAACCGCGGCATGCTTGTAGGATTTGGGGCAAGAGGATATCAACTTGCCCAGCCAGACAGAGAGCCAGACAGTCCGCTACACAGCTGAAACGAGGGACAACCAGGGTTGGACAGCCATGGTGGACGACCCCAGGGTGGACCCAGCCTTAGCAACATGGTCGATTTTGAGGGAGTTTTCGGGGAACCTACTAGAAAAAACTACACCAAAGTCGACCGTGTTGGTAGCTTTGTAGCGGCTTTAGGGCGGTACTTTAAACAGTATAAACCGTATTCAGGGGCTTCCGGTTTTTATTTGGGAGTGTTTATTAATAGGTACTCGGGATTAACTTGGCTTGATACATATATATGTATAATATGTTTGTCCAAGTCGGGAACCTCCCAAAGATCCATCCCCGAACCCTACAATCTGTTTGCAGTCCTCATTTTCCGCTGCTCACAGAAGAAAAGCACCACAATGCACCACAAGTTCACCATCTTTGGGCTGTCTTTAGTCGGTCGGGCTTTGCATCTCCACCAACCATGGTAAACTTTTCTCTATGGAGGAATGTTAAGACTATTTAGTACAGGGACCAAGATGTCCGGAAGGACCACGCCCTGGTACGTTTCTTTCCGGAGAAGCAGTGTGCAAGCCTTCAACCAGGGTTGCAAAAGTCAGGTCTTCGGTCTCTTCGGTCTTCGCCTGATTTTTGCACCATCAGGTCCTGCGAGGCGTCCTGGACAGACGTTCGGCACCCCAACAGCGGAGCGGACCCTGTCGACCTGACGCGTCCCAGCGGGCGCCCATAGGTCGGAGAAGACCAAAGAGTGGTTCGTTGGAAATACTGCAGGTGATAGGTGATGTTGATCTCCCCAAAAGCAATGTTTTTGTTGGAGTATATCATTAGTGATTCATTTTCCAAGTGATTGCGCCATCGGGGTTGGAGGTACTGAGGTACTGGACATCACAACAAAATCATGAGAACTTTGTTGGTTGTTAATGGCAGGAGGTCAATGCCACGATTGATACAGGCTGATTTGACGCAGTGATGATAGAGGGTTAGATATAATGAATCCTTTTCCTCAGATTATTGATCATAATGATCATTATCATCGTAAACCTATAAACCCGAGTAACATGAAGGATTGCCATGTTCATACCAGGTTCTTTTACCGTGGTTCCACTCTTGGGCATCCAGTGACCGCACTTGCTTGGAAGAGATGGGCGTGGGCCAACCTTACTATCGGAACCAGAAGGCTTATCAACCCCAGACACTCCATGTCTGGAATATTTACTGACCCCCCAAAACCACCCCCATGTAGGTAAATGTTCCACACATGGAGTGTCTGGGAAATGTAATTTCAGAGTACGCGGGTAATTACCCTGTTTGGGCTTGGAGAGACTACTAGAGTGGTCTCATTTCGCCACACCATCGACACCTTCTGCAGCCATTTTGGTTGACAACACTCAGTCAGCGCCGGGTAAAGGGAAGACTCCGTTCCAGCTAATTCCGTAGATCCAATGGATGCGTTCTGCATGGAGTATGCCCGTGCCTGGACGCAATGGGTGAATGACTGGGCGAATGACTTCGTGATTTCGCCCCTCCCGTTTTATCGTAGCGAAGCAAAAAGGGGAAGGCTGGCAGATGACCTTGCTGATGTGACTGGATTTTGGGAGTGTTTTTACTTGGGGACTGTCTTCCTGTCATTTCCATTGAGAGGTTCTCGACTCCTTTGACTTCTCCAGAAACTGTTGGGTTTGTGCTTTGTGCATCCCCTGGTTTCAGGAGTGTGTTGAAACATGTTGAAACACCTCTGAATGATTGATTAGAATCACTACGGAAGCGAATAAGCTGCCGAGCTGTGAAATCGAGCAACGTAGGATGAACGGATATGAAGGGTATAGGATCTCAGTGTTTACCCAGATACGTTGGTTGCTGCAGCTCAACAGAGCTCCATAGAGTTCCGGCGCCTGTCACAGGCCCGTCGCGCCATGGTCGCGCCTTGTTCAACATCCTTTTTTCTAGAAGGAGCAACCAGAGCGAGCTCGAAACTATAGAAGCTAGTTGGCGCCAAGCAGAGTTGTGGTCATTGCGATCTCCTTGGCTTCACTTACACTCCCTGGAATCATCATGGAAGTGGAACATCACATCACCAGCCGCTCCTCTGGTGTCCTATGTGGTCACCACACCAAAAACGTCGGGTGATTGAAGATTGTACCCGAAAACGCATCCACCCGGAGATCCTTTAATTGTGTATGCTTGGAATGACCTCGAGATATATAGATCCATGACCAAGCACCACCTGAGGAGAAAAACCAAGCAAAACAATGGCCTCCAACCTAAGAGCGATGTCCTCCGTCCTAAGAGCGATGGCCTCCATCCTGTTAGCGATGTCCTCGCCTCCAACCTACTAGCGATGGCCTCCAACCTACTACCGATGGCCTCCAACCTACTAGCGATGGCCTCCAATCTAATAGCAATTGCCTCCATTGCCAAGCTTTTCACACATCTCCTAGGTGGTGTCCAGGAGTCCTGCATGACAGCGACTTCTCGAATCTTGGCAACAAAGAGATCCCTGTGGGCTGCTGCAACTCACTGAGTATTGCTTGAGTAGCTCTTTTAACTAGATCTATCAAAACTTATTTTTTTCTAGAGATGTCTGTCGAATTCTGCATCTACCTCAGTTGCTTAAGTCAAACCCACAACATGACAGCTCTTACTCAATCTTTTGAACACCTTAACTAGAGTCGAGTCATTAGTTTCTGCGCGCGGCACTTGTAACGCTGTGTTGATATGTTTGGGGTGCTATCCAGTTGTATTCAGGCCGAAGCTGATCTAATTTGAATCAAGGAAACTAGCAAAGTCTTCAAATGACCTGAGTGCACTGAAGACCGGACAAAAGTTGGCCATGGTTGGTCGGGCTTGTTGTTCTGAACATCCCAGGTGGACTGCTTACAACGCCAGCGCCACTGCCGGGCATGGTCGTGAAGGCGGAGCAGTTGATCGGTGATGAAGGATTTTCTGGCCGAACATCGTTTCGCTCTTCCCTTGACAAGCACACAAGCACGAGGTTCATTAGATTCGCTTTGTTCATTGCCAGAATTATATGCTTTTGTCCTACTTGGGTGGTGGACGATTTGTTCCACAGCAGGGAGCAGGGTTTTCACACAGGAGGTGCTTGCCTGAAACACCGGTCATGGGTGCCATGCGGTGACGGACGCGCCAGGGATGCCTCAGCGGCAGAAGTTGATATATGATATGCTGTTGTTTTCGCGGCAAGACCTCGTAAGGTCTTCGAGATAATTAGAAATAATCCAAGCAGTTTGAGGATTTATTTAATTTGATATATGGTCTTTTTACTAACTGATTTCCCTGAAGACTCCAGAAGGTCCTAAGGTGCGGTGTTGATTCTCAGCCTCCCAGATGTGCTCCGATCTGAGCAGTGGTGTAGCAGAAAGCGAGTTCCTTGGATCCCACCCAGTGTTTCTAGGTCAGCTTTTTTGTTCTTGAACCCATATAACTGGTCGCCTGGTACAAGATGAGGCCTGTGTTGTAAAACCCCATGTAAACGGAGCATGGAACATAGTGAAAACATCCAGGTTCAAACACTATTCGTTTTCATCAGTGCGGACCGCGTATGTTTGACTTGGCCACTGTCTCGGATCACTTCCATCAGAGCTTCCACATTTTTTGGTGCTGACTCTTTCAGTTCTCTCCAAGCAAACTGCCAGACTCGTCTTTCAATGGGTGGGTTATCCATGGATGAACCTTTCACTTTGACCTTTCTCGGCAAGTGGGTATGAATGACTGTTATGAAACCGATGACAATGTTATGCCACCGATGACGATGCTGCTGTGAAAACAATGAAGCGAACGAAAACACCAGGCGACTGATCAATCCGTGGGCAGCTCTGCTCATCAGATACATAATGCAATGCTAACCATCAGATCCACAGCAGCTGATCTAAGGGCGATGCGTCAGATTTTGCGATTTGAGTCACCAGACCACCAACTGAGTCACCAGACTGAGCTTGTCGGTGGCATGTTTGTCTTGGAGGGACATCCTATCATCATCAGTGTAGAGATTGCTGCTTCTTGAGGGCTTTTGATGGCTAGTATCAGGTGGTTTCCTCTATGGAATGGACGTCGTGGACTACCCATTTGGTACCACAGAAGCAGTGTTCTCACTCACACCCAGAAATACATCGCCAGTGGTCCGGAACTCTAGTGGTTGAGGGCCAGAGAGAATCATTGATGATCTGAAGCATCAGTAGATGGTGGCGGACCCAAAAATCTAAAGCTCCATATACTCACTCCTATCTTCACTGTGCAGTTTGGGCCTCACATTTATTCAACTAATTCAAATTCATAGACCAACTCCCTCAACACCTGGTCGTCGATCCACGGAATGCGCGCACTGAATCCCTCCGCACGGTGACCACCGCACAGGTGGAGAGCCGGAAATCGACCCCCCAGCAGTTGATGGCAAAGGCCAGGGGGCGCACGAAAGGATCCCTGTTCAAAGCACTATGCCTTCAGCGTTTTTAAAGATCACTAAGGTGTAGATGTTTTTTTAATTGATACGACGTTAAATATTTGTTTTTTTGATCTCTCACCCTCCCTTAAAGAAGAGATGGGCAGAAGAACCACAAGCTGACCACATCTCTGAACACCCGCCTATACAGCTGCTATGTTTTTTTTTTGTGTGTGTGTGTGTCGTTCTTTGTTAAGCTTTGTATTTCTCATTGGCTGACATGGATATTCATCATTCATCCCACCAAGTGTTTTGGTGGCTGACCTTTGAGACAAAGGAGTGGAGTTTAGATGATGTTTGGATGCAGCAGCTAGTGACTGCTAAGTACTCTTCACCGGAAGCCCCCAAGAAATTGCAGACCATCCGAGAGGGGACTGTTTGTGCTTGAGGAGCAAGGTCAGGCCTGCAAGGGTTCAGCAAATGGGGACACTCAGACTGCTTGATGTAACTTGCATTCCCTCGCCTCCTGCTCTCAGACAGTCTCATGAATGAACACACTGAATCCATTTGGCGGAGCTGTATGTGCAAGACACCTGGAACCCCCATGGGATGAGTGATATGTTTCTGGAATATGTGTCAGCCCTTTGCCAAGGGTGTGTTCACCAGTTCTGTTTGATTTCGATGGGTTGACGAAGCTGGAAGGACTTGCTTGGGACCGTGAAAAGCCACTGCCAGGCATTGGCGGATCTGTATGCGCGCCTCTCACCAACCGATGTGGTCAGCCTGCCCAGCCTCACTTTGGGCTTTTGCGTTCGTAGCTTGCAAATGCATCATCCCTCACCAAGATGGGTTGCTTTTTGCATGCGTGGTGTCTTACAACACATATCCCACGGTTCATCTCACCCCGTGAAATAAATCTATCATTGATGTTTTTGATATTGTTTGCTTTTGTTGTTTTTCTATTTGTTATTGTTTATATAATTGGTCGTACGGTACCACCCATCATGGGCCGGGTGCAGAATACTTTCGTGGGAATATTATACCACCCATCATGGGTGCAGAGTACTTTCTTGGGAATATTAAATTCGTTCTTCACGCATGAGAGAGGGTCGCATAACAAATGGCAAGTCAAATGGCACCTCCAAGTTTCCATGCAAGGCATTGGAGGCTGAATCGTATCAAGAGGTCAAACATGATTCCTCAATATTAATGACCATCCTCCAAACATATTCAGAATCAATCTGGATGGTGGTGGAATATCTGCTTGATTCCGGCAAGCTTGATTCCAGGGCGGTGTCTCTTGACGTCACCAACCTCGGTGGAATACCTTTGCCCCTCCAACCTTCAAACTCGAGGATTCCCTATTGTGTTAGATTCTGTTTGCTTCAGGTACTTCACAAACCATCAGCTCCTCGCACAAATGCCACTAAAAGGAAGTTCCGTCCAAAGATTCTTTCCCCAAAAAAAGAGTCGACCAAATCGTTTTCTTTCTGCACCGCTTCAAAACAACCGAGGTCCGCTTCAACCAGCTTCTGTCCGGCATCTCCCACAACCCAGGCGCCGAAGAAAAACCGTGCGTTTAGATGGGTTGGTTGGGCGCCACTGAAGAATGGCCGAATTAGAAACAGAGATGCCGGTAGCTTTGGGGACCACTGAGGTCCTACTGGCTGGTTGCTTGATATATAATGGTTGGTATGGTTGTTGGTGCCTCTCTCACCGTTTGTGCGTGAGGCAAGCTGAGTGCGGCGGATCAAGCGATGCTTTCCCAAGTGATCCGCAACTTGACGAAAATCTGGATGGAGGCGACTGGAATGGGGAAGAAAAACACATCCAGTTCCCATGGCACCAAGCTAACTTTTCCGGCGTCATCTCTTGGCAAATTCAGGTCTACAATGTTTGAATTTGAGTTGTTTATAATCTACTTATCTACTTGGTTATTCAGGTTTACTTCACCACTTCTTTTGAATGTTTGCTTCAGTGTTCCCATTCTTTTCGTCTTGGCCCGGTTGATGTTTTACGTCACATCTCCCAACGTCTTCAGTGCCTCACGCTGAGTGCCTCACGTGCCTCCGTCCGAGGTACCTTGGAGCAGAGCGTGATGGCCGATGTCCGAGACCTGACCCGAGCGGAGCGAAAGCGCGAAAGCGCGAAAGCGGAGCGCAGAGGATACCGATGCGGGAGAGATACGATATGCTTGTTTTCAGCCGCAGATAGAGGGTTATATCTGAAAGAGCATCACTTGGGCAATTAGGTTCATCCTTTTGACCCTTTCTGTGATCCTTTTGGTTCATTAAGGGGTCGAAGGACAGTGTTCAAGAAAGGGCGGGCCCACGGTGTAGTAAGGCCAGGAGCCCCTAGTAGCTTCTTGTTCCTAGTAGCGATGCCAGGAGCCCCTAGTAGCGTTCTTGACTCATAATTAGTTGAATAAGTAATCAGGTTCCGGGGTATTCTTGTTTTCGGCCAAGAGAAGAACATCACTCCAAACTGCATCATGTGTGACATTATGTGCATGCAGCGGGCATAGTTTGGAATGTGTTTGTTCGACTGGAAATGACTCCACATGGAGTTTAGCTCAAGTCCCAGGAAGCGCCATGCCAACAGAGTCCGAAGCCCCTGCTTTGCCACAACAGAGGCTCACAACATGATGCCTGACTTGGACACTACAAGCGTGCCATGGCTCGAGTGGAGTGGGCCATGGTCATGGCGCTGGGGGGGGTGCAGTTGAGCATTCAAGAGGTCTTGCCCAGGTCTTCCCAGGGTCCCACCATGGTTGGTTCTCCTTTTCTCGTCGTCACATCTTCGATTCACACCTCCCTTCAGGACGCGATTGGGGGGCACCCTGTCTGTCGCCATGGGTCATGGCCACCAGTGGAACACCAGTCGTCAATGAGTTGTCACGCGCGTGATGTAGGCAGTACGCGCATGGGTCTGTGAGGGGTTCGCAGCATCTAAGGTTCATGTTCTAGCTTTAGGATGGACGATACCTCATGTCGCAGTTGCGGAGCCGTTGTGAGTATAGTAAGCTGTAAGCCATAATCCCACCGCCGCCTGATTCACAGTGGCCAAGAGGGGTCCAAGATGGTTCAGCTCACAGGGTTCCTTGCTTCAGTGCAACTTGGAAGGTGTGCAACACATGGAGTTCCCTTACAGTTTTGATTCAGGCCACAGGAAGACAGTCAGAGGACCCTCACATGAGAGAAACCATCCTCTTGTGGGTAGGATGAGGACCTCCAAGGCTAGTAGCGCACTAGTTGGTAGACGAGACCCGACTATCCAGTTCTGTTCTCCTGCACAACCGGTGATGGCAAGCTGGGAGGGCCAACTATTACGAGCTTCTCACTAAAGTGGTACCCCCGAAGGAGCGTTGTATCAAGATGCTGACTCCAAGCTGAGATGGTGGTGTATCATGTTCCAAGCACCTACCTGTCGCTATGTTTGTTTCATTACTGGTCAGTCTGAACTTATGCAGTGGAGGGCATACTTATATCCATTGGTTCCCTTGCTCCAAGAGACCTTGCATCAGCCGATTGGTCAGAAGCTCTCCAAAGAAAAACACTCCCTAAGCTGTGTCACTATGCCGTATCGAAGCCAGCTTTGACTCCAGTGGTACCAATGGTATCTAGATTTGGATTATATAAGTCTTTGTCACGTCCTGGTTTGAAGAGTGCTTTTGTCAGGGCAGAGAGCTGCAACCAGGGCAACATCACCCCCTAATCCGGAGTAGTCATATCCACACAGCTTGACACTCCAGACTCCTACCTTTTGCTTGTTCATTTGAGAGATGTTCAGTTGAATTTGTCGATGCCTTCGTGGCACCTCGGCGATGACGGCATAGACCGAAACCTAGGGGGGACATGTGCAGCTGTGGGTGGACTCGTACGGTCCCTGTAGGGTCTGGAGCCCCAAATGCGACAAGACAGGGAGATCCGGAAAGACCTTGACAGTTGAGGGAGCTAGGCGGGGAGACCCTCCAATATTCTCCTACACACACGTCCAAATCGACCACCGGACCCAGGGCGTGGCCCTGGCATGGCCCCTGCGGGCGAGTCTCCTCTCCCAGGACAGCACCCGGTCGCCCTGCGACAACGCCGACCACGAGCACTCAGAGGACGACTTTGGAGGCTCCAGTGTCAGGGAGCCCTGAAGCCCCCTGAGTCCGTCGCACAGGTCCAGGGACTGGTCCCGAGGCGTTCCGTGATGGCGGCGTTTGGTGTGTTCCGTCCTGGCGGCCATCGTCGACGGCCATGAAAGAAGACCTTTTGGTACATGGAAGCAGTTTGATATGCATAGTTTGAGCACTTTTTGAGTATCCTAGCTTGTATGTCGCACAGAGGTTGGTTTCTTGTCCTGCCAATGTGGTTACTTCTTTTGGGCCGCAGTTCTGTTCTGCCAAGTTGAGGATTGGGTCTCAAGGGGGGCTCTGAAGTGCGCTTGCCACCTGAAGGGCTGGCTTTTGAGGACTCTGAATAGGTGACTTTCTCGCTCAGTTGTGTTGATCGCCTTAGGTGGGAACCTTGCCACCTGTGGAGGAGGAGCCAGGACCACCACGGAAGTTTGGGACTTGTTCGGGGGATGGGGGTGTTGCACAGATTCGCACGGTGGGGGTGGGCATCTCTGAAGGGCGATGCAGTAGGGCTTATTCGCCATGTCCTCGATTGTCGTGGATAGTGATGGATGGTGATGATGGTATGGGGGTGCGGATTAGGACACACCTATACGTTGGAGTCTTGCATTTTTGCGTTTTGCTTCTCAGACTTCTCAGATCGACACCATTCAACACCAGATCCATTCAGGCTTGATGTGATCACTCGTTGCGAGGACCCGGTCTTTTTCTACCAGATCCATTCAGGTCTTGACTTTTCATTCCGACAGGGAACAGGTTCCAGGCTGTTCCAGGTGGCAGGGTGGGAAGATTGTTAGGTGCATGTGTAAAACATTGTAAAACATATATATATTGCCATATATATATATATACTGTATCATATCATATCATATCAGTTATCATATCATATCATATCATATATATGCTTGCTTGATCATTGGACTCCATTGAGTTTGGGCGTTGCTGTTTTCATTCCGATGCAATCTCTTTCGCTCGCCCGATCGCTTTCGCCGATCCAACTCGAACTCCACGAGTTCGTAGGAAACTCTCCCCGATATGTACATGCGACTGGGCGAAGATGGGGACCCAAAGACGGACTAGACGGAGGAGTAGGAGTAGGAGTTGTTGGACTTGGAATCATGGCAACTCTGGGGATTCGTTGGGTGAATTTGAGGTTAATTTGATTCCATATCAATGTCAATGTCAATGTCATCAGTCGGGGGTCCTTGCCGAAGGATGATCGACTGAAATCCAACCGGTGGTGGATTTTCCAAGCAAGGTGGACTTGTTTGATCAGCATGTTGTCGATGCCGATACCCTTGACCCATGAAACACTCCTCCAAGAAGGCAAGAAGAGGGTGTGTCTTCTTCTGGATCATCAGGCCACCTGCCTACTCCTAAACAATGTTCATCCTCTAAATTTCAGGGTGTAACTAGAGTTTCTTGTCTCTTGAGTGCCTGATCTATACAACATATAAATAAGTAACCTACCTATTCAATTCTGTTGCATTCTTATCTTACAGACTGTATACAAAGGGGACTACAGTGTTGGTTTTGTGCAGGACTTTGACACCCCATTGTAGAAGCCTTGCTTAAGGAGCTGGGCCGGCATGAGGGCTTAGTGATACCCTTGATCCATGATTCCAGATTGGCTAGAATTGCATTCTCAAAAATCTAGTCCAGGTTTGTTCTTACAATTTCACAGGGGGGACCATCTTTCCACTCATCCGTCTTCTCATCCTTTGTCTTCATCCCACACCTGCGTGACCGCTGCGTGCGATGAACAGGTTCGCACGGAGGCCTCGTTGTGGCTGTGAAGGGTCGCCGAGGCCAGCGTACAAAACATCACAAAACCAGACTGGTAGTAGAAGCTGAAACGACCTATACTCTGTGGCATGAAACAGAACTGATTTGATACTTTAGGGACAGAACTTTGCACTGCCATTCTTCAGACATTGACCGGGATTTGTGAGACCCGGGTGGAGCCCATTGGATAGAAGACACCTCTATAGACTTGTAGACAGCCCATTGAAGAATTCTCCTTTTGATCCCAAACGGTGTAATAGTGTGACAAGAACCGTCAATTGATTCCTTGGAAATCTTGACAATTGATATTTGCAGATTCTTTTTTGCTTTTTCTTCGGAAAACAAGAAATGGTACACCCGGCGCAATTCCGCCCTTGGACCTTCGTGCTCTTCTCCAAATGGCCTCCTGCAGGTCGAAAAAAGGGCTACGCCAGAGTCGTTTCAGCCCTTCGCGAGGAGGAACCGTTCGGGGAGGTGCGCCAGCAGGGACTTCGTCGGATCGTGCCTTAATGGGCTTTTGACCCGACATGTCTTCAGAATCGGGTCGTTCGCGTGGTGGCTATGGTTTTGCTGGGTGCTGTGAAGAACACGTTCGTGTGGTGGCTGGGGTTGGTGCCTGCTTGGCTGATTGGGTTAAACGCCTTGCAGGACACTCAGTGGGTCTGAGACGTCAGTGAAAAGATGCTCAGATCTCCAGGGCTTCGCCATAAAGTCACTGACATGAGAACAGCAAGAGATCCTCTTTGAATGCAGACTGGAGAGTGGATCAAAAGTAAAGGCAAACAACCGTTCTTTTGTAACAACATGTAAACAATTCCAGTTATATAAGTGTAATGTGTGTGTGAGATAATATTTTGTTGATCAAAAGAACCAAACCGTTTGGGCCATGTACTCGGAATTGAATTTGAATTTCATTTGGACCATTCTGTTCATTTTTGCAATGACATGGGGGTCTTGATCAGGGAACCTGACACACAGCCAAATTGTCCATTTCACAGCAGGTCTTTTCAATAACCTCCTATTTGCGGTCCCAATCTCAGTCTCTACGGATGCACCAGCGCGAGCTTGCCGCTCTGCCGCGCGAGCTTGCTGCTCTCGGAGTGACTGGAGTCAGATGGGGAACATATAATAGAAGACATACGAGAGCAAATAGACTCAGAAGTTTGTCCGGCTCGTCCAAGTCTCAGGGAAGACTTGGGGAGAACTTGGTTCTTTGGGTATACCCAGTACATCTATTTATAGATACTAGATTCTAGATACATACACACATGCACTTACTTGCATGAACAGCATGCTTGTTCCTTTCAAGCATGCACTTCATAGGTTTCTGGGAAGACACCCGGCACATGTGGTCTTGGGACTTCTCGACTGCTGGAGTCCCAAGTGAGAGACTGGACCGCAGGTGGGCGTTGGACCAATGAGTGACACCCGAGTGTAAATACTGTGGTTGTTTTGCGCATTGGCGCAATACAGTGGAGCTGCTGCGGAGGCGTGCGGCAAAGGTGTGAGGAACAAACCCACCTCGATGGCAGAAGATGTTTGACATGTTTGGCATCTCTAGCCATGATAGCAACTTTCTATGAGTGAAATACATATGTTCATGCCAAAGACATGATCTTGCACACCTGATAACCTCACTAAGAGCCTTTTGCCGATCCACACGCGCGCGCACAGATCCTGACCCTTTGTTCAGGGCTCGTGGGGGAGGCCGCTTACTTTCCAGGTCGTTTTGCGGTTCGGATACAGCAGGGATTTGAAGTTATCATTGTGATTCTCATCAATCATGCTGCTGCATTCAATTGATTATTAGGTCTGGAGAGCTGATGATCAGCTGATGGTTTGAGTTTGGTTGTACTTTTACCAATGGCTGGGGCTTAGCGCATAGTTTGAAGCAATACCCACTTCACAGCCAGCTAGACTAGACGAGATAGGTCATTCTAAGTGCCCTCTTCAACGGTGCAAGTCAAGTCTCGTCAAGATACTGGACATGGAACACCTCGGACTGCCGCCCAAGAAGATGCAGTAGAAAAGCAACGTCCGACTTCTTCCAAGCTAAGAAAGGATAAAAAGGTGTGATTCGATGTGACTCTTAAGTCGGTTTTAAGGGTGGACATTCTGCACACTTCGGTGCATATCATCTTCAGTGCACATCAAGTAAACCTAGGCGATGCGGAAGCTCACGGTCACCCTGGGAGGAGGTCTTTCGGCTTTCGCAGTCACCCTCGCGACGGGATTGAGTGGAAATCAGTGATTTTGATGGTTTTTGGGTGTGTATTTGTAGAGGGAGATCTGCAACCAGTGGGTAGACTCGTCGATGTTCCTTCTGAGTGGGATCAAACGGATGTCTCCCTATTCGTGCTCACCGAAAAGAGCTCAGGCACAGAACTGCTTCACCCACTCCTTCTTAGTGCCACAGAACCTACCACAGCCTTTTTTTCGGACTCACAACAGGATTCAACCAGTGTTTTTAGGGCACCTGTTGTCACGAAGTCACCTGTTGAAGGATCCAAGTATAGCTGGATAGCTGGTATAACTATTATTAATGATATTAAACCACAAAAAAACATGTCGACTGGAGCCGCCAATCTGGTCTTTTCACTGGCCGCAAGACGACGATCCTCAGACCGAAGATGGACTCGTTCTCTGAGGGCGAAGACAGTGGCCGATCGAGCCAAACCTTTTTCCCGTCTGGTCGGAGCTGCGGTCGGAGCGTGAAAAAGACAAGCGCTTGTATAAGCTGCCTAAGGAGGTGCCTTAGGAGCTCCCAGTGCCTCATCGATTGAGCATTTGTCCAGATCTACAAAGCTCTCCAAGCTGATCCAACCTTCCAAACCGGGCCCGTCAGGGGGAGTACAGTAGAAACCCCCTGTGCAGTAGCAGCAGCACCCCCCTGTGGTCTTCGCAGACAGACCCACCAGATCAAGAAGTCTTCGCTTCCCTCTCAGTGACGCTTCCCTCTCCACTTTTGGGTGTCCCGAACGTGAGAGATGTTTTTGGCTGGGCCCTACAAACGGGCTTGACTTTAGCGCCCCAACGATGCCAGGTTCTACTCCAACCCAGGAAAGTGATTAAGAGATGAGTCTATAGTCTTTAAGGATTTCGCATCTTGGAAGAGATGCTACGCATTTTCAACCCCAACTCCGCGCTGCAGCCCCGACGGTGCTCGCCTGCTGCTGTTGGACTCCAACTCTGCGCCAGCGCGCCAGCGACGATGAGTCTGGAGTCCGCCCACATTTGAAGAGCAGAGGACGAAGTACACATCAAGAGACCGAGATTCGAAGGCATCGTTTGCCTGGCATTTTCCAGACCGTTCAGGACCATGTCGGTCAGATCACCGGCTGCTCAAGCCGGTATTTTTCGAGGACAGAGATCTGCAGTGAGAGGAATCCTTCAAGAGCAGCTGGGCAGTGCGTGGAAGTACGTACGATCTGACATTGGTATCCTGTCAAGAGCTGACATGGACCATCAAATGGGATCCAACTTTAACAAATTTGATTGATGGATTGCAGATTGCAACACCTTTTTTACTATCGAAGGATCTGAGAGATCGTTGGGATTTGGGATCTAGTGACCTCAGCATGTCACAGCAAATAACGCTAACCACACCACCAAAGAGATCTAAAGAGCAATCTGTTCTGTATGTACCACACATCCATGCAGATCCCCAACCCCCTTCAAAACTCTCCACAGGAGCTTCAAAGCCAACAAGTTGCCTGGTCATGTTTACACAAAATCCTGTTTGTAATAAACTCATGTCAAGAATTGAAGAAAAAACACATCCAAGTTGAAGATCTTCATTTTCCCTTGCCAAGGACCTGAGGACCTTGATTATCCTGATTCAAATATTGATTCAGTCTTTGATATTTTTCCATTTGAGTGACAAATAAGGGCCTCACTGGACAGTGTGGACGGTGTGGCTCCATGCCAGTGGGGAACAGATATGTAATGCGTTTTTTGTTTTGCGACGTCTCGCGCGACGCTAGGGGCAGGATTGGCGGTGATTTAGCAGGTACCGCATCAAAACAGAAAACTTATTGGTTTGCTTTTTGGTAGTGTCTATATAGAGGGGTAGTTTTAAGTCAACAGCAAGCTGCACTTAGGGGCTTCGGACATTGACATATTGTCGTTGGGGGAGGTTTTCTTATAGATATCCAGGACGAAACACTTTAAATGGAGAACCCAAAGTCCATCCATCCTTTCATCAGATCCACATTGGATCCGCCCGAAGAGTGCATGGACTCATCGGTTCTTTCTATCTGGGTCATTGCTCTGAAGGATTCACCTTCGTGAGTGCGCATGTTGAGATGCAGCACGCCTCTCATGCAGATGGCACGCGCTGAAACAGCGTGCCCACTTCGGAAGGACGGCGAGTCGACCTGATGAGAGGCGAGCAGGCAGCAAGCATAGAGCTGCAGTGTCCTCAGCATTCATTTGTTTGTGAATAGCTCATGTTGTTCGATGTTGTTCGATTTAGAACCCCAAAAAAACTTTCCTCAACACTTATGATTACAGACGGCATAAAGACACAGAGCGAACATGAACAAACGAAATCGTTTTGCATCTCTTGGGGCAGTCCCCAAGGTATTTGCGTTTCAAAAGACACTTCAGTTGTTCACGGCTGTTTCCCGTGCTGATCGGCAAACTTCATCAAAAACCAGTGGGTCCCTGTTTTAGTGGGGTGTTTGGAGTGACTCTATATATACATATATTTGGACAGGTATATACAGATGGTGAAAGGCAGTGCCACTGCTCCCACTTTGCAGTCATCTATTGTCCATTCAATTTGCTACCGACTTCCATGTTCCGGAGTCGGAGAGTATCCTGGGCCGTTTGGGGCGAGCATGTCCTCCGCACACAGGTTGGTGACTGGGTACTTGCTGGGTTGTGAGCTGTAGAGTGTTGACTGAGTCGAGAGTCGAAGCAAGTCGAAATCAGAGCCGCCAACCTGGGGAAAACCTTTGAGACAGGTATAATAAGGCTTATAAGAAGGTCACATGGTTATATAAGGTTATGAGGTTAGGTATGTTGACATTGTAGGCCCTTGGCTGATGTTTTGCTTCCAAATGCGTTTCTTTATACAGCGTGGTGCTGTCCCAGCCAGAAGTCTGGTCGTTGCTGCGTGGTCATATGCCGTCCTTCGGATACAGGACCTCTCCACAAGGGTGAAATCGCATTGATCGATGGGCTCCGCATTGAGAAGGTGATTGGGTGATTGGCATTTCAGAAGGGATGCACAAAGAGTTAGAGCATGGCAGGGATTCATGTTCAGGTCCTTGCAACTTCCTTTCAAAGCCAGTGATGGTTCCTCGGAGAGTGTTCAGAGGCTTGCTCTGACATCTCGGCCCGTACAATAGCTTGACCTCATTTGACCTCCACATAGTCGCTTCATGATCATGATTTGTGTTTGTCCATTTGGTTCCGCAATCCCTCAATCAATCTCTATTCAGAAACACCACGCACACTCTTATCGGTGCGCACGCACACTGGAGCCACCAGATCTGATGCGTTTGCTTGCGGGGTGGCAATGATACTTGGGTCAAAGGCCGTACCGCTTCTTCGGTGCCTGGCCTGGCACGTCCAGCACAGCAGGGAGCGGAGCTTTCACGGCATTGGGCTGTGAAGGGCCCGGGACCGAGGTGGAAGACATGGGTCAAGGTTCATGATTGTCAGAAAGAAGGAGCACCCTGGAGGTCGCAGCCTTGCAGGGGAAAGCGGCAGGAACAAAAAGACAAGGTTATCAAAATAGTGGATGGCCTCCATGGTGTTTCTTGTCCTTTTGGCCTCCATGGTGGGTGGTATGGCATGTTGGATGATCAAAACATGTACCAAGGTTCGACGAAATATTCTGTTTGTGGTGTCTGAGCCATCCATGGTTTGGACATATTATTTGGACTGTCGGTTCCTCAAGTCCATACGTTGGTCTGTCCGTAACAGTGCCTGTAACAGTCGGTATTCTCACTATTTTAGAGAAAGGGCCTGCAACCATCATTCCATCATCATCCGTTCCTGCACATGTTGATCATTTGTATTGCAAACTGTTGGAAATCACCTCCAGCTGCAGCTGCAGGATCAGCTGAAGGCCCAGCTGAATGTCAACATGAAGGTAATGGGATAGACCCCCCCAAAAGAAAAAAATATGTGGTATCCGGTATCCTCCATCTGACATCTCGACAGGATACTCCTGGTAGGTCCCAAAGACAGCAGCTTGTGGCAGTTATCGGGCCCAGGGTGGATAGCTCAGCGGATTTTGTTTAAAATGGCGACGCCGTGGCCCTTTCCTCTAAATGAATCCTGTTAAACCATCCACAACGAATCCTATTGAGCTCAATCTGAGTCGATTTTGATCGAGTCGTTCCGATAGCTGTTGGAGTTCTTTCAAAGACTTCGTAGACGCGAGTCCGTCCGTCGTTGAGTCCGACGAAGTCCGTCTCCATGACTTGAGTCCGTCGTTGTGGCACACGGATCGATTGGGATTTCCAAGAGCTGGACCAAGCTACTTTAAGCATTTGACATGAAGAAGTGCATGAGATATAGTTAGGCACCCTACCTAGGATACTCAGGGCGTTTCTTCTAAACTGAATTCCAGGTGCCCAGACGGGTGATCTTTTCTTCGGTGTCCCTCCCCTGCCGTCGTGCGACTCGTGCCAACAATTCGATGCAATTATTTTTGGGATTTTCGGATTTTCCTGCCAGAAATGGCGTTGGATAGTCCGGGTCTGCTGGCTGAGAGTTTTTACTGCTGGGTGCGAGGCGGGTTGCTGGAGAAATCTTAGTAAAAGAGACTGAAGACAGAAGACATGGGAAACTGAGAAAAGTCCGGTACTTGTATGACTGGTCAAACATGTCGCCCTTGACATGTTTGCAGCTGGAACATGCGTATTCGAGGTTTGCCCTCAAGGAAGTCCAGATCTCTTTTCGTTTCAGGTCCCATTGCTGGTAAAGATGATGTTTGGCATCCAGATCTCTTTGGAGGAAACATTGGGTAATTAAACTGGCCAAAGAGTTGGTCACCAAGGCGTCGGGTCTTTTCTTTTCCGGTGCAAGACGGGCAAGACGGGCCCAAGCGTTTGGTGCTTGCGATTGCTGTTTCTCGTAATGTCATTGTCTTACATGCCACGAGAAAGATCCTATGTTTACAAAACAAATAGACCTTAGACCAACAGAACAGCCCACAGTAGATATATTATATAGTCCACAGTATAGTCCACGGATTGCTTCCGGTAGAGTGTA